>JASANE010015936.1:0-61114 GCA_030248225.1 Trileptium ribeirensis
GGTTACCTGGGACATCAACATCGTTAAATTTAATACTGATCGTGTGTCGAAGCGGTTCTCGCGGCGTAAAAGCAACGCGAAACTTTGCCGACGACGAATCGTCACGCGTAACGCTGTTGGGGATATTTTCATCGTTCGCCGAGACAACAATTTCCATATTTCCTGCGCCAGCGTCAGATGCGTCAACTACAATTGTAACACAGGTTATACAGTTTATGCCGTGTGTACCAATTTTTGAGACCACATTAGACTATGTTGCAAGTCATTTGTAGCATAGGCAGATGTGCGTTCAAGAATATGTACTGCCGCAGTCGTCTGAACTCTTTTCAACGAGTACAAAACATTGAACACATAGCGACATGTCTGTGCTACAACTATTAAACGAACCGCAGCTTACTGTAGTTTAAAGCTTAAACCAGTGCGTTGAAATGTCTGAACGTACTGTTAGCTACGGTTACGAGTTGTCTCTGAAGTCACTAGTTTAGCGTAGTCAGCCATGCGCTCAAAGAACTTTAAACTAGCTTGCGTTGTTTATTAAGGCGTCCGAACTCGTTACAATGCTACGTACAAAACCTTGGCTGTGGTATAACTACTACATAAATATTATAGATCTAGAACATACAATGACTTTTTTGTAAAGTTTACAAAAACTGATCCTTATAGTGACAGCCAAGCGGTTATCCAATCTTTAGATGGTAATTTAGATCGAATTATATCTGTAAAGTGTTGCAAAATGGAGCCGCTGCAGGTTGAGTAGTCAAATGTGTTACCCTTTTCTGCATAGTGGGTTCATGGGAAACGAAATTGCGGGCGATCTAGCCAAAAAACAGCTTCCACGCCTTCCACGGCTCTTATACGTCCGGGACCGGCTGTAGGCTTAGCCTTTAAGACTCTGTTTACTCGGATTAAGGATCACATTTGGGAAAATGTTGAGCAAAGATGGAAATGCAGTCAGTCTTGTAGGGAACTAAGGATATTTCTACCTGTATGTAATCGGGCCATGACCAAACGGATATGGATGTTGGATTACAAGAGGATTGGCATAGCTTGTAGGCTGCTCATCGGGCATTGTCTTTTGAATAAACATAAATGTATTATAGGACTTGTTAGGGATAGATCCTGTGAGTGGTGTATGCAGCAGATGGCACTACATCTCATCTTATTTTCGAATGTAGGGAGTGTTACAAACTGCGCAATGAACTATTTGGAAAAATGTTATTGATATTAATTTTGCTCCAAAATTGGATATGATCAGATTGGTCTGGTTTATCATGAAGTTTGGATGTGATTTTTGATCATCTCTGGGTTTAGGTGGCGCATAGCACCGAGTAGCATGAATCTGCATGCGCGCTGTTCTATGTGTTATGCCCAAGTTTGTTTATCTATCTATCTAAAAACATTAGGTAGATTTAGACACTATAGTTAAGTTGATGGTGCATCATACCCTACCCGTTTTACTATATAGCGTAATTATGTCCTGTACACAACTGGATGCTATGGTGTAGACTACTAGTGGAAAAAAATTGAGCAAGGGGGTCCACTATAACGTAAAAGCCGCATAGATTTGAAATTCAACATTTAGGAGCTCGACACGGAGCATCACTTGCTCGACAGTGACATCTCATAAAAAATTGTGGACATCTAATTTTAACAAACTATGGATTTTTAACAATGGATGAAACTTGCTAACGACTTGAATCATTGGGTTTATTCAAGGCATAGGTAGAAAATGTTACTAAATTTTGCTGAAGTGGTTGAATTAAAGAATCTTTGCTGAACATAGTAATTTGGGCACCGTACATGGTTTAACAGAATGATTCTGCATCTAGCCAACGTTATTGCCGGGTATAAATAAAATTTTTTTTGTAATAAAAATCTAAATACATATCTTGTTCTCACTTGTGAAATATGATTCTTCACCCACAATCCTGCCTTCAATAGGTGATATCTTTATTCGAGAAGCATCGAAGCATCGCACGGTGATCGGTGAGCCACGGATTTCGTAACCTCCATAGCTAAGGTTCACTTTGTGACTGCCTGTAATAGTACAAACATCGTTTAGCACTTTTGTAGCCGGTACCAATCTTGAAACCGTTATTACAGCACATTTTTATATATATTCGTTCGACGACAGTTAGATTCAGCAGCATTCTGCAACAAAATTTAGCGCGTTATCTCATATTTCGCTAGGCCTTAATAAACAAACCGACAAGGGAGTTAGATATTTTGACATTGCGATAGGCCGACATTTACTCAAGCCGCAGCATACTGATATGTTCATTTTTGAATTCAACTTCATTGTACGTATATTTTACCAGACCTAAAAGATCTATTCAGATGAAATAATTTTTTCATTTTTGATATTTAAATAATGTTTATCTAATGTGAACATCAGAGATCATTTGTAAAGAGGTTAGATCATTTACAGGCTTTTAGTCTGTTAACTGTGACCTTGTTAGCTCCTTGTCAACATCATTCAATTCAGGTCTTAGTACTACCTGGACAGTGATCGAAACGAAACCAATTTACAACAAGTGATTAGTCAGAGATGCTCAGTTAATGCCTTTATCAAAATCAAGGATTTATGTGTATAAATTTGTAGACTATTTTACGTATAATTTGTGTATTTGCAAATTTATCTTTCAGTAGGGTCTTTAGCAAAATTGTGCTTATAAATTTATGCTCTAAATTATTTATATTAGCAGTGCTATAATTACATAACTATTAAAGTAGCAACTATTTGGGTCATTCAACGCCTTCGGCATCAAGCGGAACACCCTTCACATGAAACAGTGAACAGTGTGTAACCAGACAACCCGTCATATTTAACCCTATAGTATAGGATTTCATGGGAAATAGTGTCCTATAGCTATAGAGATTTATAAATTTGGAACTGTAAAATGTTTGCATAAGACTCGTTTCAATAGTGTCACTGGCATCTTAATGTGAACTACGCATGATAACGTAAAATACTTACCTACTACTTTCGGTGTAAATTCAATTTTACACGATGAATCGCTAGTTTCGGTCACACGAGTGCTAACGGTGTAATCACGAGGAGCTGAAATCAAAATATTTCTATTTTCAATAATTGTTGTTAGTATATTTATAAGCAAACAAACACTATTTGCGTCGATGCAGTGGTGGCTTCCGGCTTTAAAGTGCGAGCTCAAGTGTGCGATGCACTAAATTTGATTACCCCTTAACGTCGGGAATTTATTTGTTTTCTACATACCGCTGAACGAATCGCCGAGAGCAATTGCACCCTCAAAGTCATGTTTACTAGCCATTGAGCTGCTTCAGCACTACTGCTTGCATCCTTTAATACGACTACACGCAAAACGATCTAAGGATAACTCTAGTACAAAAGAATAGTGTACGTTGACTTTTGTTAGCACCACTCTAATCGCAACGTAATCGGTTACTGCCAAACAACTGAAGGTTAATACGTAAGTTTGAAATAGGTATTTATAATTTGGAGAACTTATTGCACTAAGCTGTATAGTAATTTCCTTTTTCTAAGCTGGTTTCCAAGCCTATACCCATAACTTTTTCAAGCTGAAATAGCATCATCAGTTAGAAGCTCCAGGTGGAGGATTCGCCTATAGCTGCTTTAATTGGAGCCAACTTTAAATATTTGTATGCATTTATTATATCTTCTTCAAATGCTTTCTAACATGGTTTAAAGTAAAAAAATGTGTGCATATATTTGTTCTTAGCAGCACTGGATCGCAATACCCCAACCCAGGATAGACAGCTAAGCTGAAGTGAATAGAGAACTAACACAGCAAACTAAACCAGTATTTCTTACTTTGAATCATATTTTAGATTAAACAGTACACAAACGGATCTTAATTCCTAAAAGAAAAGACTTAACATTGCCATTACGTCATGGCCATTAAATTTATAATCTATTTAAAACATGAAGCTTGATATGTTTGAAACATGACTGCCCAAGCTGCCATGTTAACTTCACATATTTAGTTTGAACATTTCGTAATTTTCCACATCTGATTTATTCATTACATTGAAAAATATTAATTTGTATCAGATACATTGATATCCAGCAAGAGTTGTGTGAAAGAATTTGCGCATAATAATCCTAGCACATAGATATCATCAATATCCTTACATTGGAGTTTAAACGTGTCAACATCAGCTCAATCTGTTAATAGCATTTTCTCGAATTAATCGAGATTTAGCCTAATGTTTGACTAATTATATTTATAACATGATTTCGACAAAATAAATATTTGATATTGTTGATCCAATTTTTGCTCAATATTATCTTCCACGGATCAATATGAACGAATCGAAATCATTTATTATAATGTTTAGACGTCGCTACATTCAAGTTCCAACAATGAGTCATCTCATTAAACAAAATGAAAGCAAAAGCTTTTTATCGCAATGATTTTCAAATTCAGCGTCATATGCTTGCATCCATGAATCCCTTTTTTGCCCAGCAACGATTGCCGTCATGTCGCAGTATGGCCTGGTGGTGCGACATCTCGCCTGTACCAATCGCAGTACCTTACTTTTCCGTTGAGCGTGCACCCATGCGTTTAGAATACTAATCTTTGTTACAAAATAGGGAAGCCGTACAAGCTTATAGATATATGTTCACTGATAGAATGTGTAAAATTTAAGACGAAAATTCATTGTTGCCTTAATGGATTATATTAACACAAATAATGTGTAAATGAAGTAACTTTACTTCTTAATTAAAAATAATGACAACTAGAAATCCGTGATAAGCCAAAATACTAGATTGTCAGAATATTCAGTTTTTGTATATGCATAATAAACATGCAGCAAAAATTACTGCCATGATTGACTAAGCAAAAAATGTTACTAGACAGAATGAACTTTAACCAAAGTGTTTATGATATCGCCATGGATCACGAGGCTAGAGTGGCCAACAACATACCAACGATGCGAACATCAAGTAGGTCTTTTGAAACTGCGGCGAATGGGAATTCAATTTCGCTGTTTGGTTCAACGAAGAAATGGGTCAGTCGATTAACCGACGGATGCTTGAGCCCAGGTCCGGTGACAACAAAAGAAGCTGGGTCGAATTTGCTGACGTTGCAAACGAACGGCGATCCTGAAACAGAAAATATCATTTTACTGTCTTAGCAATTATCGTTTAAACAATTAACTGAAACGGAATGAATAACAAAAATTCTTCTTTACGTCACCCGAAACACATCACTAAATTGATGGATTTTAGCATTTTTCCTTATTTGAGGCGTGGTAAAATGTAACTGCGCACCTGGCCTTGTATTTGTGCTGCTTTAATGACTGCCTTATCAAATTTTCACAAAAATCGACATGAACCTATAACAGATTTTGGCCCGTTGGAAAGTGATAGCGCTCTGCAGAGCGTTGGACAGAAATAGTGACCGTGAATCTTCGCATCGACAGTAACAACTTGTCGGTGTAACACTTTTGCCAGAGCGGTCGTTTTTAAGTTTACTAGCCATAATTTGAAGATGCCTCAAAAGCGATATTTTCAACATCTTGACAAAGGTAAATTTTTGTTGACTGCGAGTAAAAGGTTATTTATAGTTTCATGACTTATTTATGCTGTTCAAATGTAGGTTTCAACCATTTAGATCGACATTCTAGGGAACACTGGAAGATGTAAAAAACACTGAACTTACTATCAAAAATTGTCAAAATTTATTGTTTTTCAATTTATTTGTACGTAGAGGACAAAACGATTGGGTTGCTAAATACGATGGCTGCATTTATATCTGCGTGTTATGTATTACTGAGCTCAGACTAGCTTGTCAGTCGCTAAATGGATTACTAGCTTAGAACTTGTTGACAGGCGCCTTAATTTATGATTTGTGCGCGTATGTGTATTCCACGTGGTACTATACGAAAGTTTTGTTGATGATTAAGCAACTTATGCCTAAAGACATTATTCCAAATTCCCAACTCAATGGTAAAATTTGCTAAAATGCAAAAAAATGTCTATAAATGCTTTGTTAATATAAACATGTATATATGTCATATAAGTATATGTATGTCATTTTTTCACACCAGCTTACCTGGAACATGCTCGTCGTTGAACTTAATTTCAATTTCATGGGGTATCGCTTCGGTTGGCTCAAATGAAATGTCATATCGATTAACGTCCAACGATTGTGCTACTGATTTAACTTCGCCTTTGTTGACAAATACTTCCAGCTTACCGACTCCAGCATCTACTGCGTCAACTAAACAAAAAACAACAAAAAGAATAAACAAACATTATGAATAATTTGTGTCATTTTAGATATCAAACATCAAATAAGCGTTGTAAAACGACTCATAGTGTACCTCAGAAATGCAACAGAACTGCTATCATCTAAAAAAGTTGATAAAATTATTTGCTCTCGAACAGCAGTTAGAACATGTACACGTACAATTAAGCTAAAGCACATGCAAAGCTAGGCTATTCTTTTATAGATATATCTCGCAAAACATTACAGCTGATATATCCTCACGTCGACCGGTTACATACAGTCCAGTCAGTAAACGACTCTCTGATCATAAATGACAAAAATGGAAGTAAACCCTACATTTTATATTGTAACTTGGAATACTCGTAATATATATACAAATATCTTTAATACTTTCTGTTTTAGAAAATGTCTATAGTGTTGACAAATATTGGACACTTGCAACTGCCAGAAACAATAAATGTCAGTAATAAATCACACTTTGTTTAGCATCATAAGACTAACGCTTCTTTTCTGAAACTACCAAACTCCATGCCAACCTAAGCATTTCACCATTAACCACTCGTAATGTTGTAGCAGAACTATATATAATTCCAAACGTTAGCTATAGCTTTCATTGATGTAAAAATTTCCTTTTAAGTGGATACCTAGCTTCTTCCACAAATTTGCCTTTTAGAACACAAAGTTATCGGGCTTCAATTTTCAAGCGGAGGAAGTTTGTTTAAACATACACAGAAATCTTATTGATTCAGGACATATGATTTTATACAGCTATCGACAAAGAAAGGCCGTGCATTTCAGTAGGAACAAAATTTTGGCTTTTGTATAAACATAACCAGTACTGGTACCACCAAATAAACACGTTGCGTACCAATAAAATGGATCGGTTGATACATTGTTCCATCTCGAACATTTTCAACTTTAATTCGTTTGGCATCGTAAACGCTAAATGAAAAAGGCGAGCCAGGTACTCTTGATCCGCCTTGACGAATATCGGCTGTATGCTCGCCTAAAACAATTTTGTTTATAAGTCTATGTACTTCCACAATTAAAACACATAGTTGATAAACTAAATGAATTTTGAACACATAAGTTTTTAATATGAAACTTTCTAGAACAACTAAATACTGATATATTAAGGCATTCCTTCATTAAAATTGTAACGTGAACAAACCGCTTTACACAATTACCGGGGCCCGCCAAGAAGGGGTATACTGGGAGGTCCGCGCCCTTAGTTAATTAGCATCCCTGGTTTACAACTGTAAAAAAATTTTCAACTTACGACCGTAAGATTAATCCATTTGTGACACCCACAAAGGTTGAGTGCGCCCTCAGACGAAATCTTCTGGTGACGCCGATCCACAATTATTGCAAAATGTTCAACTACAGGTGGTGTTATTTAGAACGCAACACTCTGTTGATACATACGATTTTGGATACACAGTTTCCGCATGCAGGAAGCGTCGACAATGCTGGATTCGGACTGTAGGATACTTCACATTAGAGGTTTTCGTTGTTAACGGCCACGGGACGTCGTACTTGATTTGGTTCGTACCACTCTTGGACTTTGACCGTCACTGCAGACCACAAACATGTGCTGCATCACCCACATTCTTGGTACATCGACTTAGAACATTCCGATGCTACTGAGTTACTAAAGTCAATCCGCTACCTTATATCTGTGCCACAAAATTCAGAACTCCCTACAATGTTCCTAGACTTCACAATAAAGATCTCACCGCGTCGATGAACAACTTTTCTAAATGTGCAATGATGGTAATGTGCATGATCCATTAGGGAGTGACCACGATCATGGCGCTTGTAATGCAGCAAACAGCTAGATTAAAATAGTGCGGATTATACTACGCTCCTTCATACGAAATTGTATGAAGTGTAAAATTATACAAAGAATCCATGGTAAAATTCTATAGAAAAGTATGACACTACGTCATACTCATGTATTCTGCCTTATTCGATCATGTGATCGTTTTTCAGTTACCCTCTCCCGACCCAAGCATTATTGTGGATGCATTTTTAAGGTTCACTGTAAGTATCGACTACTCCACCATCACGCCCGAAAGATTTTTGTGGAGGGGGAGTAACCAACTACAAGGTCGCCGATAACTAGTGCCATTAGGACAAATAAGAGACACCGGCGATTGCTGTTCCTCACAGGTGTCGATAAAGGGGGTTGGAGTGTACCACTTAGGGCGACCCCAAGCCATATTACCCCTGAAGGTTCCGTAAAGGCTTCCCTCTACGCCGCGCGCCAAAGGCAAAAGGGAAAATTTTTGGGAAAAATTAGAAAAAAACTTATGCAAAACTTGGCAAAAATTTGGAATTATATTAGGAAAAATTTAGTATGGTTGCAAAAATGTCGGCGGGAGAGGTCCCCTGACGACCTCAACCCTACCGACAGTCTACCCCCATAAGCCGACGGACCTTCGACGCCTATGTTCTTCCTGTGCTTATCTCATTGGTTATGAGCGAACTATTACCCCCAAGAAGCAACGGAGAGGTCGCCGATGGACTCCAGAGAATCTTAGAGGATGATTTGCTACAATCCTTGGGGAAGAAAGGGCGGTAAGCAAAAAACGACCACATTATCGATTAAAGCATAATACATGAGCATGTGACACTTTTCTACAAAACTTTATCATGGACTCTAGATTATACTAAGCGGTCACGGTAGTACAGCTTCATTGTATTTCTTTATTCCTTACAGGGGAACGGCGTATTCAACCCTATAAAGCTAAAGTGATGTGAATAATTTAACGGTAGCCACTGCAGTTCTAACAAATATAATTCATCTTGTACAGCTTAGTGGATTTAGCGCACAAAATTTAAATGCAGAAATATTTCCTTGCGTGAATCCATTGGCTGTTGTGGAGAGAAAAACAAACAAAAATAACGTGTTTTAATATATTATATAAATCAGTGTGCCTTTTGCTATTACATATTTTGTGTAAGCAGCTGAATAAGACTGATAAACTGACAAATTTAGGAGAAAAATGAGTCAAGATTTACTAGATTTTATAACATGCCTTCGTTTTATCCCTAAATATGGCGGTGGTACCAATAGGTGAAACTGATGGTTGCTAGAAGTTCCAATATGGAGCTGTGTATACAACCAAAAGGCAAAACTCGATGAAGAAAATTCTGCGAAACATATTCAGCGAAGTTAAAATAATCTGTATTAGAAATAATGTACAATTTGTTTTTGATTTCTCTTTTGCGTTTTTCCTTTTCGTTTTAGTTCCCTTTTATTTAACTTGATTAAATGTTAATCACATGGTAGTTGTCGGCTCGTCGCATGACCCGATTCTGTATATTGTGATTTTATTGCAAATATTGAAATTGATATTTACTGATTTATTAGTATTCCATCACCAGCTCTCGCTTTCAAACGTTCAAATTCTAATAACTCATGAAATGTGGTTACCGACAATTCTTGGAGTAAATTCAACCGCATATTTGTTTCCCGATTTGTTGATCCGAGATCGTTCTGCTTCGCCATCAGGACCTAAATTAGGATCATGTCAACTGAGTAAGAGAGTAAGAATAGATTAGATTTACTTAAATTTCGACATTAGAGTAATATTTGCGTGAATTAGTCATGCTACAATATTAGGTATATAAAAGTGCGGTCACATGTTCAAACTTTTTGCACAAAATTTGAGTTCAAATTCTGTAGCTATGCTGACAAATGTTGACCAAAATTTGAAAACAACTTTTTTGGTGAATTTGAACGTGCGAAGACTGTCAAACGAAAGAAGGATATTCTTTTAGCCAATCTTCGACAAAGCTGTTTAGGCTATAGTAAAACACATCTGGAGAACAATCTAAGATAAAACGCATCTTCAAGAAAAGATAAAACACATTTGGGACATAATTTCCGATAGGTAGTAAAGGGGTTACTCCCTAATGGCCGGACAGCTTTCTCAACCCATATTAACTACCCAGAAAATTTTGAATAAGTTGGGAAAAATTGGGAGAATCTGTGGGGGCAGAACAAATGACGTGCCCCCAGCTTGATTTCTATATGGCAGCTGCTTCCCTGCCTCTTGTTTCCGGGTGCATCGAGAGCGATATAGCATATATTACACTTTGGTTTCTCACGGTTACCTTGGTGCTCAGTTCTATTCTAGACCGTGCAGTTATTAACTGACTATTCGTTACACGATGACACATATGTGCATACACGTGTGTGTTTTCCTTCATTACTTGCCGCTTCCCAGTTTAACTTTACGGGTGTCGTATTCAAAAAATATAAAAATATTTCAATAAATATACAAATAAGTAATACTAGAGCTTCTAAGAAAGAAATTCATGTACAACGTGTTCCGTGCCATAACATACAAAGATAACTCATATCCGAGGTGCTAGTACTCCAAATCGCGCATCAATTTGTGTCACTTGAATATAATTTAAAGCAAATATGTAGAATATATTTTGGGACAATATAAAACATAGATTTGACCGAATCCTATCAGAGCAGATTAAAAACTCGCCGTACTTTTGTGTTCTAAGCAGAAATCCAGGATATGCGCTATTACCAAGCAAAATGGTGATGATGTTGCATTAATATACCGGTTTTATAAATCATCACTTGAGTCTCCATAGCATATGGTTTGCCAAATGCTACCTTCTGCTAGCAAAAGCAATTAAGCGAATGGGATTGCTCAAGAAAACTCAAACGTCACTGTTTATCTAATGATACTATAAAAATATTCCTTCGCTTCAATTATCCTGGATAGTCAATAGGAGATATTCTTTTGTTTTCCCAAAAAACTACCTCATAAATGAAACAATAAACCCGAACTTACTGTGATTATAGTCACTGCTCATGTTTAGAAAAACAATATTTTAAGTTATAAAAGAAAAATATTGTTAGAAACATAAATTCATATCACACGACAGTATTTGTTATAAGAATTTGAATACCACACAACTCATAACTAATAATAATAACAAACTGCAGTAGTTTCGTCTACACACTTTGAAAGAAAATTTCAGAACCGCAATTTTCAGTTTACATAAATAATATTTGTATTTTGGCTTAAATTTTACATATATTCATAGTTTTTCATTTCGATAATGTAGAAATTCATATTGAATTTAAGAAATGTGATACACTGCGTGATTGTTTTGTATAGAAATATTAACTAAGTTTCACGACCTCAATGTTATGAAACAAGTGCCACGTCTTTAATTTGATGCATTCTCTCTTAGAGTAAATCGTACGTATGTCAGTTTCTCAAAGATATTGCTCTGGGTCTAGGGTCGCCCATTCCACTCACCCTAAATCCACTATGGGTGTACGTTCGGAGCACGATAGGTGCCATGAATGTTGCAAGGGGGTCGAATGTAGCAAAGGGGATCCTCGGACGGTCGTAAAAAGGGTTCGATTGTCTTGAGGGTGCCTTTGTTCAGGCCGTTTGGCATTTATTTTCTTTTTTAATAGTTTTGAAAACAAATGTCAGTATTGGACGGATGTCTGAGTGAGGTCTAACCATTTAAGCTAGCCCTCATAATGAGAACCCAATAATGAATAGATGTGCTTAAAACGTCTGTTACCGAGTGATAACAGACTCCAAATTCGAAATTATATCACACTAAATCTCCATAAGCGTTGTGAAAGCGTCGGTTTATCATAAGATTCACATTCGGAAGAAACAACGTACATCAGTTGATAGATTTCGTCTCAGAGTTTTATTCATTGCTGGTTTGTGAATGGCTATTCCTATATGCACTGGATAAAAATTACGGTAAGTGTCCCCCATATATTTTTCTCTGCTATACTTAATGCGGTGAAATGACATTTTTTAAATATATTTCCTGCAAAGTTATCACTGCAATATATAAACATTATGTACCTTTTGTTCAGTAGACTTATTGTTTTGCATTGTATGTGTGAAAGGCTTCTACATACAAAAGGTACTAAGACAAGGTGCAAAAAATTGACGAAAAATTAATTACAATTAAATGGCTCAATTAACTGAGGGTCCTGAATTCCCAATTATTTCATTAGCGGGTTCGATCCCAATTAATTGCAATTAATTGGACTGTGTACTTCAACGCAAAACCGAATGATGACCAGTAGTCAGTAGTACATGTCAAAGTAACACCATGTTCTTCTGATCGACACTTGAATTTTTATAGGTTCAGCAAGAATAATTGTTTCTGTTCTTTGTGTACTGTACATGTAATATGATCTCTGATACATAATATGATCTGTGATATATTATATCAATATGTTGTGAACGCAATTAGGGAATTATATGTGCACAAGAAATAAGAACGTACTGTATGCTCTATTATATTGTGCATTATGCCGTAGTCTAGCTGGTCTATGCCAGCCTTCATTCCCACCAAAGGCTATTAGCCTAAAGCCTTTGAATACGTAAGTGACCGCGTAAATGTCACGATATTAGTGTTATTTTATGATATTTTCTTATAGATATGTATTTATATATGTAGAAATTTAATATTGGTGTACGCTATATAAATAATAATTATAATTGTATAAACTAATATTGTATGAATATTCTCACAAATTTATGATAATACAAATTATATTGCTAACCACTAGTAAGCCTTCGTCTAAATGTATCTATATCATCATGTATACCAACCACTCGTCTGGTATCACCAGAATTCAAGTCGGCTACCAAAGGCGAATTCGACGCTTCTGTCATAATAATTTATGCCAGCCTTCATTCCCAGCCAGGGCTATTAGCCTAAAGCCTTTGAATACGTAAGTGACTTGCATAGTCACGATATTTGTGTTATGTATTTAACATGCCATGTAAGATATCATTTCAGTAAAGAAACTACGACAGCTAGAAATACTTCGAAAACGTCTTTAGGCAGCGAAATTTTTATATTTATTAAGCCTATCTATTGCATATGTCCGTTTTTCTTTTACTATTGCTTTCGAATAAGATCGAGCAGCTTTGTGTAGAAACACCGCTGTTGTAAGATTTATTTTTATTTCGTTTTTATGATGTTTTAAATTTGAACATAAAGATACATTCATGCGTAAATAATTGCAATCAATTGCAATAAACGATTAATTACAGTTGCATTTATAATTAATTGATAGGTCAACAAATAATTAATTAATAATCTGTCAATTAATTTTTACAGCCTCTTCTAGGCTCTCACTAAGCAATGTAAATAATATAAGTTGATAGAATACTCTACAAAAAATCTGAGTCACATTTCAACTTTTTTGTGGGTTTTTAACCTCAATCTTATTTAAACTTTGACTTAATTTGAAGTTAAAAAGAACCGGCTCAATAGTCAAAATTTGAATCGTTTTTACAGTGTAGTTATCATATTTCTTACGCCAGTGCGTTATATAATGCATATATAAATGCGAGATTTATCGCCAAAACTATCTTCATACGATACGCAAACAGGGTTCTGACAATCGTTGTAGTTCTAAATAAGTTTTTACGTCTGCGTAAGTTCCTAACCATGTACAAAAATTTCGGTGTGATATATAGTCGCGCAGCACACTTTAGATTAGACAATTTCCATGATAGGTTTAAAAGCATTAAGTTCTATAATTATGCATCAAATAGCAATACGTAGCATGACGCCATAATTATAAACCGTAACACAATTATAAATGCTGCATGTAGTAGCTTTAAACTATAAATGTGTTTGTATTTTATTAAAAACTGCTGCACTTTATAAAACGTGGAAAATATTTACACCTAAAACACTACCGATAATAACAGCATCAATAGGTTCAGCTGCAGAATCTGAACGAAATTCAAGCACTGCTACTCTGCCGACAGCTTGATTCGGAAGGCTGAATCCAAACAATTCCGAATCCTGATTATCAGGTGCCGCACGACGCTGATGTTCTTCAGTAAGTTTACTTGCGCGATATTCTTCCATAATTTGGCCCGATTCAGTTACACTATCGGCACGAACAATGCACGGGAACGGACTGCCTGAAAGTAAAGGCAGAAAATGTCCATATGAATATCTGCTTTCTGGTTCTGGTAAATTATAAAGCAGCAAATACTGTAAAGCGCTGCAAATAAAGTAGAGTTATTGTTAGTTGAGCGATATTCTTTGATAGTTTGATCTGATTTTGTTCATCACTATTACCGCGAGCAAAACTTGGGAATGGACTACTTGAAGCCGAAAGCGGGACCTGTGTTATGAATGAAAATCTGGACTGCTAGCTCTTTTGAATCGCGTAACTATGGGGCTGCCAAACCAGAAGTGATTATTTGCATATCAAGTAAATTGATTGCCATAGTAATAAACGTAATATATGATATATGGATCTGTCTTTAGCGCAGATTAACTGATGCTCGCTAGATTGATGATAACATAATATTCTACCTAAGGTTAATCTCAGCTAAAGCTCAAAAATTAAACATTTGTCTAAAATTGATTTAGGTTCACTGCTGATTTGTTATTTAAAGTCCGCGTCGGAAGGAAAAATCACAATGTTTACATCAAGTTGCTACAAGCAAATACTAAGACAGAAGATAGCGTTATTAGAACTTGCTTTTCATTCCAGACATCGTCTGGATTTCTTGTGTATTAATGAAACAAAAAAATGTTTTCATTTGGAATTCTGTGACGGACAAAATGTAATTCAGGTATTTTGAAAAATTTAAAGACATCGGCTTGGCTTTCCGGTCTACATTAAAGTATACCTTGTTACAACACGAAACTGAGCACGCTTTCTTTGTTAGATGTGCTGCGTGTAGACATACAGTTGCAACGCATAGGTACCAGCCCATGTCAACTGATTAATCGAAACTTGATTACAACACACCATGAATTTTGGCGAACGAGCAACGTATAGCTAATACCCTTTGATTTTAATTATACTTAGCAAACAAATTGTCTATCTGCGATATAGACAACTGGCAGCGTTGTGTAGGGGAAAGCTAAAGTTTATCTGACACGAAAATTATTTAAGCACGAATAAATATATTCGAAAGTAATCCAATAAATTCTTGAAGGACATTGAGGAGATATCGAGCAAATTTGGGTTACAACAAAATACAATAATTAATACTTGGTCTAACGCTTAGTGCGTGTAGCAGTAAAATTGTTTGGTAATCGAATCTTGATTGTATAATCACACGGGCAGAGAATATTTGAAGCAAATATCTATGAATGTGTTGTAATTGTTTCTTTTCGCCTTCTGTCAGACTGTGCATTGTAAGCTTAAATGCGTTGTACCGATCAATTGCCGTAAAGAGCTTTATAGATCCGACCGGTTGAGGCTAGGTACCATTCGAAAACGTTATGCAGATTTGTTGACTACAATTGAGATATAAGAAACGTTTCGGAATTTCGAGAACTGATCACATTGAAAGGTATATTGAAAGCTTTACAAGGTTTAAGATCTATAAAATATAGATATTCAATTTTAGGGTAGAGTCGATATTTTACAATTGTGATGGAAGAATGCTGCTTGTCTTTTTTCTTAAAACTGGTGCACGTAAATTAATTTATATTAAATTTCTACATTCTATTTCTATGGCAAATAGCAGGGTAGTTAGCTTGAGATTCTTACAACTTTATAAATAAAATATTCGAAAACGCTACAAGACACTAATTTTAGATATTTCATAAATTATACAGTGCGGTGAACCATAGTACATTTTAATTTTATATTTAAAATGTTAAGTGTAGTTCAGGCACTAAAAATTCTATCGTAAATACAATTAATTTGTGCAGCTAAGCATATGGTTTTGCCATGATATCCGAATTGACGAAAAATTTTCTGGAGTGTTTCTACCAACACTGGTTTTCAACAGTTTCGCATTAATGTTACAACTAATCACTTCTAACTGCTTTCTCTAAATCGGTACACAAAAGCAGCCGATGACAAAGACGTTAAAAATAGGGGCTTCCATGCTTATGACTGCTGTGATATCTTTTCTTAAGAGGAAGCATATTTTGATTTGACACGTAGATTTCTTGGCAAGTAATGTGCTTTCAGAAAGGACATCGTGTTTATGTATGTGCTATGAGCTTGCGTTAACCAGTTTATAAAATGCTTTAGTTTTCATACTATTGTATTTGAAAAATAATAAGGAAATTTATAATTACTTTTCAGCTACGACAGACTCGTGCTGCTTTATCACACAGTGTTACCTAATAGTCACACTGTAACATGTAAATCATAGCTTAAAATGCATATTATGAAAATACATTTTAAAAGGGTCAAGTTTAGTACAGTACGAGCAGTTAACGATCCAAATAAGACGAATGGAATGTTACTAAGTAAGATGCAAATTTTAAGTTACGGAAACTGTATGATTAATACACACAGAAAATGAAATTCACGAAAATTTTAGTAAATATTTACTGAAAACAGCTCATAAATGTTTTGGAAATATTGGGAAACAATTTAATTATCACATATATGTTGAAAATCAGAATATCAATATTTCCATTAACTTTAAAATTGTTTCTGGAATTTCACAGAATTTTACACAGATGCGTATATCAATGAATTATATTTATTGAAATTGTTGCCAACCAATTTTCAATGCACAACGAGGCTACAAATATATTTTCCCTCAGTTCTACTATGTTTTAAAATATAATATACCCGGCAGTGGTTCGTCGTTAAAATCAATCGAGACCAAATAACGTCCTGCTTGTGGTGGAACAAAAGATACGATAAATCGCGACACCTTGCCGTCGGGTGGAGTCGATGGATGTGGATTAACCTCGCTTGAAATCTCACGGCCCTCACTGTCGTTGACGGCCAGTTTTAGGCTACCAAACCCAGCGTCGGTGGCGTCAACTGTTAATTAGTTTCAATCTTGTTGTTAATCACTTTACAGTATTGAATATATAGCGTAAAACATAGAACAGACGTAAAACGTAAAATAACTATATAGTTGACAGATTATACAAACATTAGAAATGAACGTAAACCTTCGCCTAGTAAAATAATTTCCGACCGCACTCATTGTGAAGGTAGGCAAAATGCTTTTAATCCAGAAGATAGAGCGATTAACCTGAATTGATATGGCAGGTTACAGCTAATACTTATTATATTTCATTAATCAGGGTAACTTAACCACAATGTTATGAAGAAAGATATCTTATAGATTATACTTGTATTAGTATAAGATGTCTTATACTCTTTATAACAGTTATATCATATAATTTTTGGCAATAATTTGAGATAATGTACTTAAAAATACACAAATGCAGAAAAGCTGTAAGTCGAATAAACTGGAGCCGCGTCCGATCGGATCACGCCTGCTCGAGTCAGGTCGGAACAGGTCTGGTAATGTCACAGGCTCGATTAGTTCGCCAGGTCAAATTCAGGTCCAGCGATGGACTCAAAATGTTGCCGAATATCATGTTCCACTTGCGCGCAGTAAAACAATTTGCACAATCTCAATGAAAGCTTTAGTGGACTCAGTTGTGACAAATGGGAATGCTAGTGTAATATATATGCCGATAAATATAGGTACTGCGCAAAATATGCTGAATCTAACACATGTTTTTAACTATTTTTCACTGTTGTTCATTCCTGATATTTTGTTTGAACATAGACATATGTATCCTGAGAGAGTATATTCAAGTCGGGTCTACATATGGTTGAGCAGGGTCGCGTCCGAAACTTTAGACCTGATGTGGTCCCTAATATCAGTACAACGTATAGCAACTTGTGTTCCAACGGATGATTATGCAATTACAAATTGTTTTAAAATACACAAAGCGAATGAATTGCTTCTTGCATGTAATTTGTACGATTTGTAACACAGAAAATGTACTAACTGTATACACCTCTTGTGCACGAGGTTACAGAAATAGAATTTATAATTTGTTGCACATGCATTGTAGGAAATTACAAAGGGACATGTGCGGCCATTTTCACGCTATTTGCATGAATTTGCAATAGATAAATATATAGCCTGTAACACGAGACCTAAGCGAAATCATAAATTAAAACAAAAAAATTTCAAAAAAATGCAAAAATGCTAATATACGTAAAATTATAGATATATGTCATCCAACCACTTTCAAAATTCAAATATAACACATATTCGATATAGTCAAAATAGTATGAAAAATCAAATACCAAAAATTGTTCATTTCAAACAAAAAGTATAAAAATTTATGCAATATATTGTTATATAAATACATAAAAATTATACCAAGCAGCTGTTTCGTTTTGTTCAAAATATAGTAAATTTAATACAACAGGTATATGTTCACGATTTCATTAAAATATTCGTCATTTCATGTGCTATATTTCGTGTGATTTTTGTTGTCACAAAAGTATCTGACAATTAGTATGAAGAAATCCGCTTCTGCAAAGTCTTTACAAAATTATTTTGATCATTTATAATACAAATATATGAACTGTAGCACTACAAATTTGTTATGCGAACCTGACTCCACAAAAATAATATGATACGATACACATATATACATGTATTGTTGTACACAATTCTTATATTTAACGGTGAAGTAATTTGCAGTTTTCGCTAACAAACCTGTGAATTCAACCGGCTTTCCAACAGCTCCTTTATCAATTCCGGATACCTTCATCGCAAGCGCATCGTACAATTCAATAACCCATCGTTGTACAATATTGCCATCAACAGCAACTTTAAGTTCATATGATCCTATCAATAAAAAATCAATTAAAATATACAACAATATATAAAATTAAAATACGCCCAGCCACAATCCTGTTTTACAGAAAGCGATTGTTATGAAACAAACTGCGGTTTGGCATCGAGTTTTCGGGTACGATATTCAGTCAAATTTGGATTTCGTGTTGAAAAATTCAATTTTGTAGTCGAACTAAATACTAATCTGTTTGAATTCGTAGCCTAATGGTTCAATAACTCTTCGAAAATGAATCTTTGTACTAGTTAATGTTCTTGAAATACATCGACCTAGTCAGTCTCATATTCCAAAACACATTTTCTCATTCGTAATGATGTTAGCGGATATGTTAGCGAACCTCTGCTTTACCCCTGCAGAATTAGTTCGCGAACAATAATATTCGCAATCGTGATAGCAAATACTATTTTTAACAAAATCGCTATTTTTTTGCAAAAACAGAATTGGATAAAAAGTGCCTACGTGTATGATCAGTACTCTGAAACGTGCGTTAGCAAACATTAGGGCAACTATTTTGATAAAGTATATTAAAAGGAATGTAATTACATCCTGGTAAGTAACGCTTAAAGTAGTGTTGGCGAACAACAAAACACGCTCTTCTGTTCGCGAACAATTACGTTTAATATTATTCTAATTAAATAAAATTAAATTGCGCATAATACAGTCATGTCCTCGAACAACAAAACAGGGTCGTCTGTTCGCAAACAGTGACATGCTGCATTATTCTAATTAAATTGGATTACATATCGTAAAACATAACTTATTCATGTTCGCGAACAACAATCGCTAAGCGGTGCGCTACCTAGCCTGCATGTTTGTTCGATAACAAAATTTGAGGTCGGATGCTATACTTTCTCGAATGACAAGTCTCAGATTAAAATTCTGTAAAAGTATATTCAACCACAACTTACCAATTTCACTAAAATGTTCAGCAACATTATTCATACGCTTTTGATCTCGCGACGCAAATGTTTTTAAACCGTTTAAGATCGATATGGGATCGCCAAAAGATGTTCGATTACCGATTTTTTTTGAAAATGACAAAATGATCATTGCTGGGCGCATACAAAGTTTAGTCTCGCATAATGATATTATTACATAACATATATAATTTATATTTAATATACATTAAATCTATATCCTTTATATATGTAAGCTTGTCATATATATTTATTATACATTAAATTTACAAGCATACTGTTAACGTTTATATATGAATGATATACGTGATCCCAAGGGCTTGCGGCGCCTCGATGGGTTATATATGCCTTGACTTAGAATGTGACATATATGATAATCAAACATTAAATACATCAACATACTGTTAACATTTAAGTGTTATATATAAAGAAAACTATATCCCATACCAGTAACCGTACTAAATTACAAAATGTGAGCGGAGTAATAAGTTAAGCATTTTATATCATATATATACAGTTATTTCAATTAAATATTTAATCGAGTTGTAATAAATGTCACGTTTTGACAATTGATGTCAAATTCAACAAACAAAAAGCTAGCTAGCTAAAAATAGCTAATTAAAAAGTACTATCAGCTAATTAGCTATTTAATTTACTAATTAGCACCCATGATAAAATCATAGAGCTTTAAAAGTCACATATTCATCATCAGCGACATCGAAAATCTCCGGGCGCAAGAAAACAACAATTTTGGGGAGATTTTAAAATTTGCATAAAAATAACTAATTAGCTAACCGCCAAGCTTTAGAGCTTGAGAATGTTATATTCGCGATCAGCGACATAGAAACCTCCCCATTTTGTCATTTCTGAGCACTAACAAAATTTCAAAAAATTAGCTAATTAACAAAGTAATTAGCACGTTTTTAAGATTCTTGAATTATAATAACTACCGGATACGTAACGAGCAAGTCGAGATATAGTATACAAACCAAAATAATAGCTTTACACTAATTATACATTGAAAAATAAGCAATTTTTGATTGAAAATGCTAAAAATAGGCTAACATGGTTAACTAATTTCCAATTAACTAAACAAATTTTTGTCAAAAAGTATATCTCTTGCACCTGAAGGATATTAGTCCTTTGAAAAATTTTTATTAATCATCCCAGTGGTTATTGTGGAGTTCGACGGACCGATGGTGCCGATTTTCTGTATGACGAAAATAAAATCGCTTCGCTTGGCTCCGCTCAAGAACAAAATAAATTGTGTGTTAAATAGCATTTCCTAACCCACGATGAAATACCGCTTACATCGCAAACACTGGATATTTTTTCCATCGTATTTAACAACCCCGATAACTTGTGTACTTATTTCAGACCATTATGCACATATAAATAAGAATTGATAATACCAAAATCAAAAAGCTGACCGATACAAGCTCTTCCTTTATAACATACAAGCAAGAATGTTAATAAAATTCTTAAATTTCGCTTTGTGGTGAATCAATTAAACCTTGTCTGTAGTCTGGAAAGCCCTATTTTTACAAAGTGAAGTTTAGTAAAGCGAAAAGATTTTCTATCGAAGCTCCCTAGTTTTGATCAGATAACACTAAAAGGGTTACGAACTTACAATTCCTGAAGACCGTATATGACCAGAGTTAAAAAGTTTTAAATTAGCAGACATTGTCGTTAAAATTTGAATATGACAAACGCTGTATGCAATTACTCTTCTATCTGATAAAGAAACTTTGAAAAATCAGCTATTCTAAAATTTTGTTAAAGTGATACAGTATTTTGATACAAGCCTTTCAACATAGAAAATGTAGTATACTTTAACCCGGTAGCAAAGGTTAATCTTTGTGAAAAAATAGCGAAAATTTTGAACAGGGTAATTGATTACAGCTTATGCCGGATAAGGTGGGAAATAATTTATGATGAAGTGCTTCACACTAAAGAGAAATCACCAAATTAAAGCATTAATGAAGTTGAAACATTTGCGTTAGTGTGATTTAGAGTTAAAAGTAGTACAAATGTGTCCACTGATAATGATGATGACTAACCGTAAAGAATACATAACATGGAAACTAAATAGGAATATGTAATAATCTACGAGAAACTTCTAACTATTAATAAACATAGCTGAAACAAAGATCTACCGTATTGGATCTAGTAACACCTGGACACAAATCACCTAAGCGCTAACGTATTTGCATTCAGTGCATACAATAATTCGTCACCTGCTTGTGTTGCCACAAATTCAAGCTGATAACCGTCATCGCCAACTCTCGCAGCGTCGGTATCAATTATCGGCAATGTTCTTCCTCGACCAGTGTCGAAACCTTCCAGAGTGAAACGAACCCGATTTGGAGGCGCGGGCAAGTGACGAACGTCAATCACACAACGACGATTGACCGGAAATACTGTTTTCGACGTAATCGATGGCTGAAGCGATCGATTATCGACATGTTTTTTATGTTCTTCGCGAATTTTTTGTTGATCACGATGATAATCACGTTTTTCGTGGCGGTGACGTTCATCGTCACTGTCGCAAAGTGATGATCGTCGTCTAAAAGCATGAGAAACAATAAGTAGATCCGAAAATGACACATTATTCATCAATGACCATTTGTTCGGATAAACTAAAAAATAAAACATAAAATTTTGAATTGTTTTAAGGTCACTAAAGTGCTTTTTCCTGCCATCGATGATAATCGCCTAATTCAATAGAAAGGGCAGATCAGTTGGAAATATCACTTTGATCATCCGAGTTCACATGTTCGGAGAAACGAATAAAGAGAAAATTTAAATTTCGTTACATTTAAAGTGACACACGTTCTACATGTTCAGATTTTTGTTACTATTCTGACGATAATTGATGCTCTAAATTTTAGCTAAATTAGTGAACGGAGCTTGACAATGGCTTTAATCAGGAGAAGTTGTAAAGCCTTACGTATACATATGTTTGAAAACTATGCGCCATGTCAAGCACACATGAATCAAGTGAAGTCATAACAACCATTGCTTACTTCAGGCAGTTTTATATGGAACGTGCAAATAGAAATTAAGCATTACGAGATCTTATAAATATATTAACGACTTTTACGCGCATGTTCGGTTTGCCCATTCAGTGGCAGCAACAGATGGTTGTTCAGTGAGCATTGTTACAACTGTAACTACATTACATGTGAATCGTTAGGGACGTTAACAGCACGTCCATTGATATCACAATTGTAATACTACGGCTATTGCAATGTATGTAAAGTAATCGATATAGGTCAGGTGTTGCCAGTATTATTGGAAGAACGGTCACGATATGTCCGCTAACATTGCAAACAATGTGGCTATTAGTACGTATGCTCTACGTAGATATTTGCCACTGCAACCAACTATGCAATAACCAAAAATTACAAAACGAATAATCACATTTCATCTTTAATTGTTGAGGAAAAAGCTGCATAGATTAGATGCACGAATATAATTCAGAACACATGCAACATGCCAAAAAAGCCAACCTATCCTTTGACATTCCCTGATGTTGATGATGAGTTGATTTTGTCGCCAGTGCAGCTGTCGGTTCAACATGTTCTGTTTCTCCGCGGTATCGTGGCGACGGTGTACGATGTCCACTTCGATCAACAGGGCGGTATTTTCTCACTTCTTGCTCACTTCGATGTTCTTCGCTAGTTTGCCATCGCTCAGCGGCATGATCCTATGAAAAATATTAACAGTGCTATAAGCTAAATGCTTCTCTGACGCCTTTAGGTTTTGAATTATAGGTTTTCAATAAGTTTTTGGCTAGCTAATATAAATACTGAACAATACATAGATTCAGCTCCACCATGACAGATAGCTAATACGCTCTATTAATGGAAATAAATCACTCATAGATGCACCTTAACTGATTAGCGCCCACTGGCGTAAAATGGCCTCGGCGCATGTTGTGCCATGTTATGTTAACCATAACTTAGTCATACTGTGTAAGTATGTATGCTGTTATTCGATCGCTTTGTGAGGTTCTAAAAACCGAACTACAATTCCTTCATAGCTGAGGTGTTTGCATAGATCGCTTATTTTGCAAAAAATCTGAAATCAGATAATGTCGCGGCACAAGCTGGGTGAATACTTCAGGCAAACAGTACCAATCATCTAATCCAAACCCATATATAACGAAGGAATAAACAACAATTTTGGTCCAGAACAATGATTTTAACTGTATACTTAGTAGTTCTGATGCTGGGAAAATATCGATGTTTTAGCTTACAGCATAAAGGTTCACACACCGCTAAAACTTAAACCAAATATCATATTCAGCCGCAAGTTATGGTAGAACACCAATATCTACAGGATTTTAACGCAAAATTGCCAGTTTTGCTATCTTATTCAGTCGTCAAGCTGTTATAATTTATACCTGTAGATATAATGTGCACGGCAACCTGTACTATGAACGTTTTAATCACATCACATTAGCAGTTTACAAGGTTATAACAAATGTGGTAACAACTAAATTCGACTTGATTTTGGTTTAAAACTGGGTTGTTGTTTAGGTTCTGTGCGTCTCGCTCTTTACTTCTTGTATAAAGCCAAATAATTTTCATTAAAAGCTATAATCAGATTCTGAAATTGAAAGCATAATATAGCAAGCCATAGCCAATCGCATATTACAAAACAAGATAGTTACCTAATAATATGATTATCCGTGGAAGAAGTTGTTCAAAGCTTGGCATTATGTAATAAATGATACGTACATATCTACCGAACATTTTGGCATTTCCACGTCATAGCATTGTACTGTCTGTGCAGCTGAGAGATGTAAATATATATCTTTTAATATAAAAATATCGGTCTATGGGAAATACTAACTGTAAGACTCAATCACTCAGTGTTTTAAGCCGATAGATTTAAAAATAGATAGATTATATCCATTACCGCTCTTAGCCATCAGTTTTTATGTGCAAGGCGTAGGTTTCCGAGTTCCATTGGCTAAGTTAACGTTAAAGTTTTGCAAATTTAGAGAGTACTCATAATTTGCATACTAATTTGCTCATAAATGGAAAAGGAGGTACAGGATCTTGATGGGGTGGAAAGGGTCTCTATGGGCTAACCTTTATGCTGGTATACCGTCGCCTACCCCTGTGGACACCTATGGTACTTCGATTATTAAAGCTGGAGACCTATAGTTTTCGAAGTTATTAGGCCCACTGTCGCGTTCATAATATGAGCATATAAATCTCTTTTTGACCAAAAGCAAATCAAGTCGCTCACATGATCCCTCGGCTGTACTTCCAGATCTTTATGCCGTTCATATCTCGACCACGACGATGACGTACCGCCCTCAGCTTTTTGTTCAGTTGTTGTAGCATGTCGCTCAGTAATCCTTGACGAATGTATTGAATAACTATCTCTGCTGGTCAATTCGTGCTTATGACCCGAGGCATGACGGTCTCCAGCGATGCCTTGAGTCTTCTGATCAGATATCTAGGAATATAGTTGCTTCATGGTATGATATGAACGTAACGCTTGTTATAAACAAAAACCAATTTGACTGTGAATATGTATCACTGCCCCTAAATCGTTTTCATATAGAAAAGCGGAGTTATGTTGGTAGACAATAATGGGTCATAAAGGTAGCGCGTTTGTCTGTTAAATGAATCTGAATGAAACTAGTCTTTTAAGAACACCATGGATAAACTTGTTTGTTATACAGATAGCTTTTTCTGCACTCAAAATACTTTCTGTGAAAATTAAAAGGAAATTTCTTTGAATTTTGCACCACCAGATATTCTTTTAAAATTCAAAGAAATATACCTTGAAATTTCAAAGAATTATCTTTGAAATTTCAAAGATATGTAATTCTTAAAAAATCAGCCTTTGTATTTCAAAGAATGTTTCTTTGAATTTTAAAAGAATATCTAATGGTGCAAAATTCAAATAAATTTCTTTTAAATTTCACAAAAACTTAGTTTCAGTGTGGACACTAGTCTATAAAAACAAGAAAATTACCAAAACTAACATCTTTTACAATAAAAAACATTAGTTTGCAGTACTCTGAGGTGCATAAAAATGGCTTTTACATGGTAAAACACTTTCGTGGCTGATATGTAACAATAAATTCCACCATGGGAAACATTTGTTCTTGAGCTAATAGTTCAAGCTTAGCATCATGCAAATGTTTGTGACAGCCATCAGCATGTGACATCTTCTGTATTTGTGTGAATTGTGTATGGTACATATGTATCTAAACAATTATACGACTATGATATATAAAGGTTCCTATTGAACCCAGCAGCGAATTAAAAAGCTCTTTTTGATCTGAAAATTTTAATGATATATAACTAAATTTTTAGTATCGAACGTTGTCGTCGAATCGCCCTGCAAAAGCGGCCACAGAGCGGCAATACGAGACTAGGGGTAAGTTCCACTACGCTGTTCTGAAACTGTCTGTAAAATAAACTATGCGAAGATCCTGTTTGTGAACATCATTCCCATATGCCATTATTCTACTGTATATACACTATGCAATGGGTGATACCACTGCACAGTGCATTAATATAATCTAAACAAAAAAGCTGCCGGTAGGAAGAATTGCCAAGAGGATGATTTTCTTGAGAAACCAAACATTCATGAAAGAATTTACGAAACTCTGTCACATTGGAACTTGGTTATAATCTGAAGTGAGTCCCTGAAAGCTAAGTGTAATCATTTAGACGCAGTGATAACAGCATACATGTGCATACTACATTAATGATTTTATCAGACAAGCTTATAAAGCTTTTTCAATCGCGTTAAGCGCTGTCTTAATGGCTGAGTGGTATTCAGGCTGTTTTGCAACAAATTTTGGTCCTGAGTTCGAAACCCCTGGACCTTTTCACGCCTTCGTGTTTAATTTTATTTTGTTTTGTAAATTTAAATTGCTTTGATCGATTCCATTCTTGTGGTAAACCAAGTTGCATCAAAACGTTAGCAGGGACGTTCTATTCCTTCACCATGTTTTAGCTCCCCCCGACACAATATGGCATTTAGTTTAGACTTGTACCACGAAAAATACATAACACTCAAAACAATCAACTAAAGCCTAAGCATTATATACGACAAATAAAAATAAATTTCCGCTGAAATGCTGGACATATGGACATTGAGCGCAATACCATGAGGTTCTGAGTTCAGACACCGCTCTAAAGGACGATTTCATTATACACTTTTTATGTTTGATTTTAAATATTCAATCAACAGCTTTTTGTCACAACATTAGGCAGGCGATATTATTCCGGACTTTTCCATACTGTGCAATATCTATATGTTGGCCCAAGTAAACGGCATGCAATTAATCGGTTTTACTGAGCTGTCCGGCATTCCTTACAATCAGTATTTAAATCTTACAGTCCTTCCTTACAATCTCCATTCCTTTAAACATTTAGTGTTTCACACCGGCATATACGCTATGAACTGCTGCGACACATCTTTGGGATAAATTAACATTGCCCATATATGAACTCACGGCGAAACTGTTTTTTCGGAGGCAAAACTTGTTTACTAAACATATTAAGTTGAGAAGCCCATTATTAAAACAAATATATTGGAATATAATAATGAAAATTGTACTTTACGTAAGATACATTGAATTTGTTCGCGGCCACGAACAAATCCCAATTCAAATCTAAAATGCAACTGTCGTCGGCTGACTGGACATCGCTAATTCTGGGCTAGCAATAAAGTGAATGGAAATTATTATTATTTCCGTAATAATGGATGTGGGTTTCGTGTTGGATACGAGATCGGTTGGTTGATGGGTTCAATTCATGGTTGGTCTCACATTGTGGAAACAGTCGCGCCTTGCTGATATAATTGTTTAGAATAACATTCTATGGGTCGTATGACGATCAATCCCCTGAAACTTCTAATATATTTACCACAGAGTTTTCCAGTAGATGTTATTAAATCATAACTGTGTTAGGTGTAGAAACTGTATTCTAGCAAAAAAATTGTGAACAAATCATTCTCATGTTGCTAGCATAACAAGCAAATAGCTAGTGTTATTGCACGACATCAATCGAGTAGACGTATATGATGTGTGTTACTGTTTTGTTCGGCATTTAAAAGATTGCATTCAGATTCATCCGATTTCCATGCATAAATCGAGCGTGATATAAAGTTCTTGGAAATATTATTGACGATAACTAGCGGAGCAGTTGCACTTTCTTGTCTCAGTGTCAGCGCTTAGTCGGGCCGGGAGTTTAACTCAAAAAATGATTTATGGTATCAGATTGCAATGTTCGATTGCAAATAGTCTTGACTTTATGTCCAGCTCAAAAAATCATACCTGCGCTCCACCCTTTTCCAGCATAACTTCAGTTAATGCCGCTAAACCCATCCGATACTCAGGCGCCTCGGTATGTTGTTCTTTGGCGATTACCGATGACGGTAACGTTATTTCAGCTGACTCTTTGTAGCCTTCGCTGGTGCCATAACTACTCTATAATAAAGTAGTTGATCAATTGTTTAACAGCACTAGATAAGTTTTACTTATCATATAAACATATCTAACTGCTCAACAGTTAGTATAATATTTCAAAAATATTATATTAATTCTAACAATATTATACATGTATTAAAAACTTATTACAGAGCTGTATGAAATGACCGTCAATGACGCTTCAAGATTATTATAATCAATATTTTTCAGCTTCTCTACAATCAATAATATGTTTCAAAAAGTTAAACTAATTGTAACAAGCTACATCTATTTAAAATGGATTTGTTCGCCATGACCATCATTGACACTTCCAGAAAGTTCGATTCTTGTTGCAATATTCGCTTGCAAACAAAACGTGATTGAGAAACTATCGACTACAAAAAAGCTAGCATACAATAAACAGCTTATATGGGTTCTCATTTGCTGATTCAAATTTTCTGGTCACACATAAAATGTTCTAAAATAGCGAACATCTTCACACACAAATGTTTTAAAACAGTTTTATACAGCAAAATAGTATATTTACAAAACAAAATCACAGCGAAAATTAAAAAATACTACTTGCCTGATATGTACTTCGAACAACACTCTGCCGATTCTCTGAAATAACCAAACAACAGTGCAATATCAATACTTATTAGAGGAAATAGTATAAGATTTTTTACCCTACACGCGGGAATAGTATCAGTGAATTGTTAGTAACTATGTCGCTAGGACTTGTCTTTGGTGAACTCTCGTGTCGTGATAACGTAAAAGTCAATGTCTCAAATTGTGAAAAACCTCATTTCCAAGTAAGAGTTAACCAATCTAGTTATCTCGACCATTAAAATCACACATAACACGACAGATAACACGTAAGTTACACCTGTAATGTCAAACATATATGGAGATACAATTTAAAGTTCATCGCCCACATCGAACATCAAAAACTCGATAAACCTTGGCTGCCATGATATTAACTGATATTGTCGACATATTAATTATAAATACTCTTTACCATTTTGTTCATAAGATTTCCTACAGAGCGTTGAATTAAATTATAAACTCAAGCCAAACATCTTTATGATGTAATAGAAAATAGGCCCGGTCCCCAGTAATATAAAATTGAACTGGAATTTGTGCTTTCCAATACTCTTATTCGGTTCTATTAACAAGATTAGGCAGTTCTTCGCTTGCCTGTGCGACCCCCATACATGGCTGCGTCAAATGTAACAGAAGTATGGACATAATTGCCGAGGCAGGGATTCTGTGTGGTAGAGGAAGCTACCGCTGCCCCTAATACCTCTGACTCCCCCGTGGTCCTGGTCTACCCCGCCCTCTTGTGGGTAGTCCCTATCCCAGCTGATGCTGAGCACCCACCCCACCCCCACCTTTAACAAAATCTGGCAAAATTAGGGTGCAAATTGGCAAAAATAGGTCGTCGACGGGGTGAGCCAGGTCGTCTAGTTTTTTCGGTAGCCCCGTCTGGAAGACCTTCTCCCACCAACTTACCCCCTGTGTGAGACTACGGAACCTCAGCATGTTTGGATTATGGATCAGTGACTTTTTTAGTTGAGGCGTTTAGAGATTTAAAAGAGTTAAATGCATTTATGGTTGATTCAAGCAATATCGTTGTGTAACACGTATTTTTCCGTTAATAATATATAGCATTTGTCGGCTGCAACTTCGTAAGTGAGTCGGTTTGGTGAAAGTTTTCACTGATTATTCTGTAATATGATCCCGGCGCTGTCATTTATGCCAAATAAAGAGAATTAAATATATTTATCTTAAGATAAAAATTTATGACCATTTCGTAGCTAGCTAATGTTCATTTGTGCATTCATCCAGCTGTTTTATAGTAAAAAGTGAGAATTAGCAAAAGTATTAGTGCAGATGACACACTAAATTTCTGATGGACCTTTTGTTGTTTTGACACCAATTCAAACAAATTATGATTCCAAATACCAGATTAGCCCTCACAATTAATACTGTCTACCTTCCCAACCTGCACCGGTACGACTGCCATGATCAATAAAACGGTCAGCGCTATCAGTCGCATCGAAGCTACGTTCACGTTTTGTTGCACTGGTCCATCGTGATGACGACGATTCGGTGAGTGCTGGTCCAGCCAAGGGTCGGTCGTGTATATCAACTCGCACAGGGCAACCTACAATAAAAATTGTTTATACATTTGCCTTATCTATTTATATCAAGACTGTATGGTTAATTTATACAAAAATTATGACACTTCTCGTCATCACTATATAAACGTGCCGGGCATGAAGCAATCCATTTCGGGCCTGCTACTGTGGTTCAAGGGACGTAATCTCCAAGATTTCAGAGCCACGGTATCATGACCACAAATGTATTACAAATTGCCATATTCGAAAAAAGGATCGTGTTACCCCGTATCAAAACGTGGAACGGTCATCACCTTGTAATATTATGCAAATCTCGCGCCCACTGTGTGGAAAACATATAAATCAAATGATATATAACAATAAATTAACTTCAGGCCTTTATTAAATTCGGTGAAACTTTTCTCTAAAATTAAAAAAAAATAACGCAGGTGTCACGGAATAACGTTTTGGAAGCATTCTAAAGTGATTTTCAAGATTATAATACATTCGTATAATACGTTACGAAAGTTGCACAATGTACACCTACAGGCTGACTGCAATCCAAACATAAAAAGTAATTGAACATAACTCAAAGTCTTGATAGTTTTGAATACATAACACAAACACACTTAGTCTTCCAATGAGTCTTCCTTGAACAGCCTATTAAAATTTGACATCGTTCAAAATTCCCAATACCATCATCATCAGCATTCTCGTGTTATTTAATCCTATAACTTTCGCCCACACGGCGTCACTGAAGTAATAGTTTTTAGAAAAAGTTAGCTACAATATATATAGCTTGGCAAGGATATATGGAGGGCTGCTCATTAAACGAATAGTCAAGGGACAAAAACAAAGTCCAAATCAAAAATCAAGGAAAATCAAAATGAATTAAGCGGAAGTTCAGCTAGCGCACTCCAGCAAACATAATACGAACAAGAAGACACTGAAACACCTAAACTTGTTATACTTTGCCTATTGAATTTGGACAAATGCAAAGTGCTATGTGCATTTTACGACATGGCATGTAAAATAACATAACTGCGCACGTTATGCGAACATATATAAAAACGACCCTATTGCGTTCACCTAAATTATAATACATGGTATGTTATCGAACCGAAAAGACCAGGATTGAAACCAACCACGTAATTAATCAGTCCAGAGGTCTCATATAAACATTAATTATTAAGTTATTAATTTATTAACTAATTTTTTGTTTATCAAATCCATTAATTAATTAATATATTATTTAATTTAATAATTAATTTATTAATAACTAGTAACTTATCTCATCGCCATGGCGGCGAACAATATGTTGAAAATGTAATGTGCAGAAACGTAAACAGCTACATTGAGTATCGACTTTCAAAAAGAGCCTAATATCATTAACCGTACTGCTTAAATAGTCGAGGTGATATATCGGCTTATTGCTTACTGTGGAACTAATATTACGCAATTGTATAGACAACGAATTGCTTTATAAAATTAGACTAAAAACGTTATATCTCTAGCGGTTGTAGACTTATTACGGTTTTCGCGTTGTCATTGCTGACAATGAATTTTTATTGAAATAAGAAAGGCTTAAAAATCTCATATATGATTTGATTTTGTCAAGAAATGCAGGGTGAAGATTTAGCAGCTCATTGCACCAGCGTTCGACAACCTCTCTTTACTAACAAAACTGGCGTTAGTTTTTCTCGGTTGTTGTTACACTAGCGTGCAACTAATACGATCTGTGTTATAGCTGTCATGCAAAAATGCTGTTCTTTACTACGTTTGTTGCCTCTACAGACGAGATGCAACTTAAGACATTCTTGTTTTACAACATATAAAGCATCAATCGCAATCGTAATTCCCGGCTGTCTTTCAAGAATGTAAGATGCTGCACGAACTTCGTAGTGAGCGGTAAAGTCATCTTTGCAATATAACGACAAACACAGTGTAATGAGCACTGCGGTTCTTTTCGTATTAAACGTGCGCAGTAGGTGCACGCATATACATCTGAACCACGCCTTGCTAAATTTTGAATAGTACCTTGTCTTATTGCCAAGCTGGTGAATACTGTGTTGAATATACAATTTATAGAGACTTTCACAACTATATTTGGCATCAGCCTACATAATGAGCCAGATATCAACTGCGTTGCTTGAATAGTTAAGGATATAAAGCTATACCCGCTTATTGCTCATATGGGGACTCACAGTGTGGTTCTACATACTGGATAAGTTTAGCTAGTTTACGTAGATATAGCCGTTTTCGTGCATTTTGGGTCTCACATGCCCATTTCAAACCCTTTTTGACCAAGATTCTGCAGCGTAAAAGGACTGTATAGCGAAGCATAATATTTAAGATTTTGAAGCTTTATTTCCCTAATTTGAACCAGATATTTGTGTCACTTATCGAGGAGCGACCCATAACATGTTTTATCGGACCGTTTTCCGAGCCAACCGGGGCCGTGCTACCCGTTTTAACTTGTTGGAATAGGTTTTCGCCTATAACCAATGTGCACGAATCTCGATATTAGCTTTCCAATGAGCTATCGCGCGACTAAGTCTGCGTAGCTGATGTTGAGTTATGAGTACCAAAGTAAAAGGCCTAGAAACGGACACCGTCGAAGAAATTTACCACTCTGGCCAGTGAGAATTTGTCGCTACGCTCGGTTCAATCACTACACTGAGAATTTTATTAATTTAATAACTAATATTATTATATTAATATTTATTAATATTTATTAGTTTCATTAAATTTATTTAGTTACCTATTTCTATATAGATTTTTTATTAGTATTATTATTTATCTATTATATATATATGCTTGAAATAACGATATATCTGCCTATGTATAAAAAAATCAACGATCATGGTTTACCTTTAATTAATTCTCCGTTGAAATGAACTTCAATTACGTAAGTTCCGGGATGTTCCGGTATGAAAGTAACCAAACACGATCCAGACGATTCCATTTTGACACGATGTGGAACTTTTCCTTGATTAATTGCAATTTGAAGATCACCTTTACCGGCATCGTTTGCATTGACTGAAAATATAAATTGTTAGAAGCAGTCAGTGAAAGAGCAGATCGTTTAAAATCTAATTATAATTGTAGAGCTATGGTGAGAGACACAATCGGGTTTTTCGTTCGTTGCTGCGTATCATTTAACTAATTTGAAAACTTACGCTTTCAAGTTTCTTGGTTTTTAAGCCAACCCTGCACCTCGATATCACACCGTGAAACGTATAGAAATGGCTTTACAGTTGTCGCGAATATAAGACCTAACGCACATAGGCGCTAGAAGCCAATCAATCTTCGCGAAGAATCTGGTATTTATTGGACTTCCTCTACTTATTACTGTATGTATCATTTAATGTCACCGTTACATAAATGTATTGGCAGCCTCAGCTTTTAATTATGTAAACGTAAAGTATCGCTTGCTCCGACACGGCTTGTGGTAATCTGAGCTAGGCACAAACCAAGCGAAATGCTTGGGGTACCATATTTCATATGATCAACGCATTTTATACGTATATAAATGTATACTAACCCTTTAATTCATGAATTACTTTGCATTTTGAAGAGCGTTGCACAAAAGTTCCGGCGAGACGAAACGAACCCGAACCAGCGTTGCGCTCACGAACTACTAAAGTTACAACCCTGTTGCTCAGATCTTTAAGGCCTCTGACAACCCGAGAGAACAACTAGCAGCCAAACGCACCCTACGCAGCGAATTCAGTTAATGCACTACTTTGCATTGTATTATAGTGAAACCAGCGCAACTATGTGAGTTAAAGGGATAAATAATTTATAACAAATACTCATGTTCAATTCTGGTGCCTTAATGATTAGTAAGGATTGTTCACGGTTTTAACAACAAGGTGAAACCACGGGATTGGATGACACCAAACAAATGTTGTACAACCTGCACCAACGGTTTGACACATTGTTGCCTATATCGTTTATATATCTAATTTCATGTATTTTTTATTATTAGAAGATTCATTGTTATTATTTAAAATTTTCATTACTATTCGTATTCTGTTATTTTTTCAAACAATGACGCTGTTGAAAACTGAATGATGACTTTCTCTATAACGGCGTACAATTCTAAATATCAAGCAAAGATCATGCATGCAATTGGCGACAGAATCTGTGGATATGCACCGCTTATACTGTCCAGCTAATACTGTAAACAAAAATGCTCGCACGATTCTATCTTGACGCTTCTATCCATTAAAATTCCCAAGCAAAAATCCTAACAGCATATGCTGAGCTACTCTATCGGGTAGCATACATGCTGAAATACTGAAAACAAATGTGGCGGACTTTATTGTGCAAATTTCGTACTCTCAAGCACCAATCCTGCATACAAATGCTATCAGACTGTCGTGACATACCATTGTACTTTCATGCAAAGATCCTACAAACAGATGCAATGCTTATACATTGTATCGTGACGCACAACTTAAGACTATCCAGTTAATATCCGAGATGAAGTGCTTGTCCATTTTATGCTGACGCATTATTCGAACTCTCAAGCAAAAATTCTCGAAATAAATGCTGTACGTGAAAACCCTATCGTGACGCACTACTTCTACTTTCAGCCTAAGATACTGCAAACAAATGTTGACAGGTTCCATCGTGATGCACGACACGTACTTTCGAACAAAGCTCCCGCAAACAAATCCTGATTGACTCACTTTTGACGCAGCATTCGTACTCTAAGCCAAATATTATGCATACAAAAACTAACTCTACGATACGCACAGCTCGTACTCTCACGCAAAGAACCTGCAAACAAAAACATGGTAACTGACTCTATCGTGGCGCACACCTGGTATTGTCAAGCGAAGCTCCTGGAAAGAAATGCTGACTGGATCTATCTCGGCGTACAACCCGCACTTCCAGCAAAGAACCTGAAAACGAATACTGGCTGACTCTATTGTTGTGGCCAAGAATTCTTAGATTTCACCAGCTTTCTTATAAATTCCAACATTTATAGTAGTCAGGGCTTCCAGAAACACAATTTTGGCTTGACTAGAAACCTTGACAAAGAAAACATATTGCTTTTTGTATAGCATCATTGTAAATTTAGCAAGTTTTCGGTACTTTGAACATAGAGACGGAGGGTTTCCGAACAATTTCTAAATGCTGCAAGTACACATTCTGTAGGATTGGTCATTGTTGCATAACACATGATCGACAATACATAAGGTAGACCGATTAAAACTGATACAAATTTTTCGGGTAAGCCATTTAATTCAACGGTTCAATGCTACAATGCTGCTATTATTTATCACAATTATATATTTAAAAATTTAAGTTGATGTTAATAAATGATATGTTGTCCTGATAAGTAGCCGAAAACAATTTTATGATCATGGATGCTTATAAAATCCGACTTCATTTATTGTTAAATCAAAGCAATTATGTTTTTGAGAATTTATAAATTTAAATAATACAATAAGATAAAAAATAATACAGTTTTACAAATTTGTGTTACTTTTAGTGGCAATTTCCTGCTTATCACCGCTAGCTAAAACAGAAATTTTTTGCGTCGATATAAACTCCTCACTATAGAAGCTGCTGTAACATCTTTCTCAAAAGAAAAATAAAGCATACAACTATCAAAATTTCCTTTAGCTATAGCTTACTTTTCTGCAGCAGAGATTGTTCCAAAATGGTGCGAATATATAAATATATGTTAATGTATGATTGATATACAAAACGTTACGAAAGTGTGCATCGATTCCACTTGATATGCACAAAATGTCATGCGTAATTGCAAAATACCTAGACTAAAACGAGAATACGTTTCAGTATATACTCAAGCAGACTCAACCTATATCATCCTATTTGCTATCATATCTTGTTGCACATTATGTACATTAGCTACATAAATATATGAACATTAAATTAAAATTAGATAAGGACAGCAATTAAATTTTAGCAATTAATTAAATTTAGCAAAGTTTTACAAATCCAACATTATTTAAAATCAAACAAATATGTTACGGTTTAATAACATAGCATTCTAAGCTGTTTTTACCTAAAACAGCTTGCAGCTTACCAAACATTTGATTAATGCAGCGAAAGTTTTTGGCCCAAGGTTATAAGAACGTTTGACGAACATTAAAAATATTCAACAAAATAATGATCAATGCTTTTTACTTTTTTTACTAATAATGATTTAGGCTTAGTATTGAGAACTGCTTAGCATGAATGATCTGTATACATGCCACAAGGTTAACACACATATTTTGGATTATGTTTTTGGATTACATATGGTTCTAACACGTGTATTTCCCCATTTCTGTTATTGGAATGTATATATTCATTGAATTTACTATGTATACTCAGTTTTTCACCAATAATGAGCGCCCAGTATAACGTCTAGAACTCCGGAAACAAAAAATCATATAGGAATTTATAGAATGATTACGCTGCTCGACGAACATGATCGCTATTCAACTGCTAGAGACTGCGCCAAACGCTTCAGTACCATTCGGCAACTGACTAATCGACCTCAGTTAGTGTCGGTTACAATTAAAGACATGCTGGGCTATTTATTTCCGACCTGGACCGCGACCTAGATCTAGACCTGAACGCACCACCTCCATTACAGCCGGTACTGCATCAGGAACTCGGTTGTAATAGATGTTATGATGATAGTGATCAAAAGATACCACCAAGCTCAGATAAGATCGCGCTTGCCATAAAGGCCTTAAAATCCAAAAGGCTCCCGGAGCTGACAACTTAATACCGGGTGAATTCGAAGCAGGATGTTATATTATCGCTGAGCGTCGGCAGCACTTATTTGCCGCTGTTCGGTCAAGTTGCAAAATCCGGTTAGATTGGTGCACTGCTGTGGTTGTTCCGTTCTTCAAAAAAGGCGACAATAGTGTTTGTGGGAACTACCGCCGAATTCCCCCACAGCCAAACGTATTGAAAATTGTTAAAGCAGGCGTCGCAAATCAATTTAGGGGCTATAGTCACCAAACAGGCTTTAGATCCCGAATGGGCTACAATGATCAAATATATGCTGTGCGATGGGTTCTTCAGCTTCGCTACGAGTATAGACGCCCTACTGTTGGTGGCTTACAACATCACGGAGTTGGATGGTGTTTCAACTCATATGATGTCTATTGTAAAGGCTTTGTAGGACAAAAGACTGTGTCGGGTAGCGCACGCATACGGCATCATGTCGAACAAATTTGAAATAGTGACAGGTGTTAGGCCAGTATCGATACTGTCACCAACTATATTCACTTTTTTTGGTAGATTGGGCCCTCAAAACCAGGGGGTGTCATTTCTTCCGACGGATAAAAGATAGATATGAAATATGCCGACGACATCGAGTTAATATCTACATCAGAGATAAAGCTGCAAGTTATGCTAACATATATGCAGCAAGGATTTAGTGTTGGTCTGCGTATCAACATGCAGAAAACCAAAATGATACACTGCTGCCTACATACCGACTCGATCATCGTGCAAGAAGGCGAAAAGGTGGAAAATGTAGATAACATCTCCTACCTCAGATCAGTGATCACGGTTGATGGTGACGGGAAAACAGACATAGCTAACGGAATATCAAATGATTCCGCTGCTTCCGGAAGTCTTAACAAAATATTATGGTTAAAACGTAGACGTTAATGCAAAGACTAAGTCGAAACTGTACAATTCCTGTTTACACCCACTATATGGCTGTGAGCCTTGGTTTTGTGCACTACAGATGTTAAGTCCATCCAGGCGTTTGAAAATTAGTACGCGAGGCGTATGGCTGGGCTAATACAACTTAATCGAGTCCCTACGGCAGAGGCTTATAGTGTCGAACCAGCCTGATCAACTACATTGTTGATGCAATCTACAATCGTCGGCTCATTTGGTTGCGCATTTGTTAAACATGGCCGATAATCGTACAACGAGAGCAATACTTCTGGCAACAATTGTGAAAACCACCACGGAGGTGACCTTACATCACTTGGCAACGCTCTGTTATCAAGGACATGGAGCTGAAATGTCGAGACATCCCATGGGAAACGTAGCGCAGGAAAACACTCAAAGAGATGGCTCCATTGCCGACAGATCGTGTAGACTGGAATCTGCGGATTCATGGATGGCGACGCCCCACATCTGTGGGGTCAATTTAGATATGTTAGATATAATCACATGTTGATATAAAATGTACAAATAACTCAGCATATCAAATGTTTTATAAAAGATTGTATCCTCTATCATACCTCTATCATACTACGTATATACGCAAGGACGCAATTATATATATGTAAAATCCTAACTATGAAAAGCATCTATCTATCTAAATACGGTAGTTCTTACATTTGCATAAATCAAAACATCGTAACATATCATGAAATAAAGTGGGTCGACATGATCACGGACATATTCGTCGCCCAAGGTTTTTTGGATTCTTCAAGGAATTACCTGGTTTGTTGCAGCCGGAGTAAGCATATTTCACTCTGCGGTGTATGTTTCCAGCTTTGCGCGCAGCGCTAAGCCGTACAATCTAGGATCACGAAGCGGCTGCACAAGTCCACTCACCACTAGCGCCTAGTTTATACAAGTTTGGAATACAGCACCTCACCATTATTGCCGACAACTTAGCTGAGTGAGCTTTCATGTCGTGCAGCGTATGTCACATTGTTTAAATATTTTCTCACTGCCAGTTTCTGAATGAATATTCCTTGTGTTTGGTGTATATTTCTCTTTAATTCTCGCTAACTCAGTCTCACACTCGCCGAACAGCTAGGTAGTTGATACATTGAGTTATGACGACCTGAAGTATCTGGTGTGCAACGATTGCTAAATCTAATTACATAATTTTTGTTACTTACCTGTTACTGCAACAGCTGGTATAACAAAAACCAAGGAATTATGTAAGTTAATTTGAGACATTGAAATAACTTCCGACAAAGCATAAAACGTATTTAACAAAAAGACGGCTTTATGACGATTTGCTATAGAGATATAGCACTCCCTTATCTATGTAGTGAGCATAAATACGGCAAGGACATACATACAGTCTGTATACACGAGTGTTTTCAATAGTTATATACCCATTATAGAAATAGGTATACTGGAATTGTAAGGAAGCAAATATGAAACCCTTTAATAAAGAATACATTTTTTCTTCAAACTGGTGCGCTATCAATGCAATAGCAAATAATTCATGACACACATATGTCATGCTGAATTATGTGCGTTGTAGGTTGACGCAGTTTAAGTTTTGCGTTATAGATGTCATTGAGGTGTGCGAACGAATAATCCGAGTTTTGTCCTGTATTCCCAACAGTTTGTCAAATTTGATCACAAAACTAAAAGTTTTTTCATTTTAGTACTTTTTAGTTTTGTGTTCAAACCTAGAACAAAAGTTGGGGTACAGTACGAAAATTGGCGGAACAGAACACAGTGTTGGAAGGACAGTGGTTGGATTTTTGTACCCCGTAAAAGCAAAACAAATGACGCAAAAATACACATCCGACAACCCGTATAATGTAGTGCTTCATATGTATTCTTATGTATTTTCATCTTTAATGTTCATCATGGACTCTTAGCAATAGTTGCTGATAATATTCTACACAACGTTTCGACAAAATTACATAGAATTTTTATGTGATGTGACAACGCATTCTTCACAATGTCACACAACTTTAACCCATGTTATTATTTTAGCTTAGTTTGTAAAGTTGTAAAACCAGTCTGTGTTTTTGCTGCTTGCACAAGTTTTGCACCAGTAAAGAACCACAAGAAATTGGAATTGTATATTTCAAATATTTTTAAACGTAGTATTTACATTTAAATTTAGACCATTGGTGTCAATAGAGAGAAACGGGGCTACCCACTAAGTTATACCACGATATACCATGATCAATTATGAATTAAATTACAAAAATTTTAAAGATAAACTCGTGAAAATAAAAACAATATCAGCGTTTCCACAAAATATTTGGTTGCCACCCGCCGCTCATACCCCGCCGTTAGGACCAGTTAAACCCGGAAGCTAAAAGACCTTGGACACCACTGATTTAGAGCGAAATATATAAAAAACAACATAAGTATTAAGATTTTTATTATTTTTATAAAATTATAAATGTATCGAAAGTGTGTCTTATTACTTCCAAGCGCGTCTCAGCTCAGAATCGACCGCATTTTTAACAAAAACTCACTCAATAATGCAACTGGCAGGACAGCCTGTCCACTTTTATCATTGCTATCAAATGACAATGGGCTAATATCCGAGTCTCCATAAACAGCACCGCTGTTTTCACGAGGACTTGGAGTCAACCGGTGCGACTTAGGTGATACATCGTCGATGGCGGCTTGTTGTGTCATAAGTAGACCACCACCGCTGCCTGTTCCTCTACCATGACTATGACCGCCATGACCTTTAGTACTGCTGCTACCCGTCAGTCGACTCAAGAGTCCACGCTCTTTTGTCGATTGCGGGCTTACAATTCCTGAATCACCAGGTGATGCAGCTTCAGCAGAGGCAGTAGCAGCTTCGAGTACAGCTGCATGGTCGCTGGGCAGGCGGGTAATTTGTAAGTTACGGGATTCATAAACAATGGATCCGCCGGCTACAAATTTTGACGACGAAGAAGGACTTTGTCCTCGCCTAGTACTTTTGCTGTCTCGGTGGAGTTCAGCATCGTATTGTTGGCGATGGTCGTGGCTTTTTTTGGTCATGATTCAGCAGATAGTTATGATTTAATAAGTTGTTTTGCTATTAGAATTCTATTTCTTTATTTAGAGATGTTCGCAATTATTAATTACTATATCTATTATTATTGCTATAAACTGTTATATGTAAATCACTAAATGCTGCATCCACTGGTCACGTATCAACGATCTGTAAAAATTGCATATTATGTTCTGACCTAATAAAAATTGCATACTTTCGAATATTAAAACCGGAAAGAAGACCTGCATTATAATTGGGCAAAACTGCCATATTTCTGTTCTAAATAATACGATGCCATAAAGCTAAATTAATTCAAACTGGTTGTAAAAATATAGTCGTTTATCACAACAATAGTTATAAATTTTACCTAAAATTTTGGCTATGTTATTAGACCTGATAGGAATAAACATAAAATTTATAGTTTGGTGTGTTAATGGCTATAGCTGCTATCCCAGGTGGATTGATAATGACGTCTTACTGAAAAGTATTCTTTATAAAACTGATGTTGGCCCGCCTTTGATAGAATTCGTGACCAGACCCCTATGTTGGATGTCGTCTGTGCTGTTAATCTGTTCAGTTAAAGCTTACAATTTCAAGATACCATTACCTAGCTCTACAGCATCAATAAATATACATAAATTTCTCATTATCCCTCTAACTACTTACCAAAAACCTAATTTTGGTTTTTTTGAAAGTTGAAGCAGAAGCGGTTGAAAATAGTGATTGATCGGTAATAATTAAGTCTTCGAATCCATCCTTTCTGGAATTCCTAATTTAGCTTTGGATACATTGACTAGTTTAGTTACGACAGATAATCGATAATCGACACGTTGCGCAACAGTGAAGGCGTAGCTGTTGATTTAACAAATCTTCTTAAACCATAAGTATTTGTGGGGGAAGGGGGGTGGGCTACATCGCAATGTTCGTAACACATTCAAGGCAAATTTAATGGCTTCTCCCGACAAAATGATAACCACCGCGAGCCGAAAGCGCGTGCAAAATTTTTTCGACAATAATTAGGAAAAACAGGTTAATATTTTAGCAAAATTGGCAAAAAATGGCCAAAACGTTAGTAAAACTGGAGAAAATATATGAGCTTTCAAAAATTTCTATATTCTATCCCAATGGGCCCTGTCACCCAACATTCCAGCTGTCACAACCACCCTCTTTTCGGCGGCGCCATCCGCCCCTTTGAATTGACGCACATTAGACACATGTGGTTGAAACTGATTCCTCATTATAACAATTAGTATTTTTCATTGCTTAACCGAGTTATAAGATTCTGAGTCACATAACTGAAACATAAGCATATGGTATTATATACCGTTCTAATAAAATATTATTAATACAGTTTAAGCGGAATATACATTACAAAATCTTCAAGGCTTCAACTTACGCTGCCTTCACAAGTTCTCATATTTAGCTAAGATTTGGAACTCAAACTATAAACAGCATATATTAAAAATCTTAAAAGTAACTCTTAATCTTTGCCTTTCCGTTATTCTGAACGTTTGACGATAATCTTCATTTATCATTTCATCTTCAATGTCGATTGGTTAAAAACTCAAAAGTCAAACGTTGAAGTAGACGAAAAATTAAAGTGGAAGATAACAAAAAATTTGTTCATACTGTGAACAGCTTCTAATAAGAATTCCTGATCTCTAAATTTTAAGCTAAATTTCTTAACTTTTGAACGCAGCTAAATGGTTAGTTGTAAACGCCGTGGCAAATTGGGGTCCTCATTTTTGAAGCATACCACTTTACTAATTCTGCTGATTAACATTCAATATCACACTACTTCCTGACTGGCTTCGATGATCTGTTTATGTCATATAGACTATTGGTCGCAAATTACACCTCTCATTTGATGCTTTCTCACTACGTCGGAATTGTGGGTTGAAAATATATTAAAATATAAACACACAAGAACCAAATTATCAGATAAATTTAAAAAAAATTCATAAAAACAGTAATTTTCATGATCAATGTTTATATAACTCGACAATATACAATTCATCACTGTTTCCATGGCAGCAATATAAGTGGCAGTGCTGTAGTGCAACATATGTTAAAAATGCATGGGTCGGTTGCTTTGACGTTGTATTTAGTCGCCAATGAACTAATAACTAACGTATTACACACACGCATTATAGCGCAGCTCAGCAATAAACTGTTGTAGTGTTTGTAGTTAACGCCTCAAAAATTAAAATTACGATTATCATAAAGTATGTGCATGTAAAAATGGTTTGTGGAAAAATTTAAACGGTCGCTTATGTAGTATATACGTTTAAAAATTTTGAGATAAAATTTAGTCAACCAAGCAATATACCAAATAAATATTATATATGCAAATGCGTATAAAATATATCACTATATCTATACATATATGGACGTATATAAAATATATGACTACGTATTATACACAATATAGTAATGCTATAATTATTGATGGCGACAAAGATTGTCGCTAAACATTTTAAGGAAATAATGCTTTGTAAGTTGTTTATATAAAGCAAAGATATCTTTTATATTGAACGCAAAAATATTTTTACTAACACAAAACAAAAACATAACTCTAAAACCAGAAGGTAATGTTTCTGAAGGTTAAATCTAAATTTACATTTACAGTTGTAGCATAAATTCCTGTTGGTCTGGATATGCAATGAAAGGTGATATTACAATATCGAGAGCGATAATTTTGGTGGTTTTTCAGTAACTTTTTTTGAAAAATCTAACTTTTACTAATGAATAAAAATCTGTTAATATTTATGTAAACACATTCATGATTAATATATAAATGCACAGAACCCTACATAAACCGTACATTATAGCATGACTTGTGAGAAAATAAATGTCCCACGGTTAATTCATGTTTGTAGGATTTGATGTATCGAAGTGTGTCAAATTGTATAAAACGCCCAAGTTGAAACGGCCTGTCAGGAACAATGGCCCGGAATCGTTATATCCAAATGACTTAACGTTCACGCCGCAATACTTTCAAAATACATAACATTATATAATAGCGTTTGGAATTGCAAGAAATATTATATGTCCAATTGGAAATTGCATTACGTTCACGCCGCAATACTTTCAAAATATTTACCATTGTATAATAGCGTTTGAAATTGCAAGAAATATTACACATCCAATTGGAAATAGTTATGTGGTCGTAGAAACTAAGCTAACTACATCTGGATTTACTACATAAAAATATTAATTCAACAGAAATCGGTTTCACCTTGTGTTCCCTGAACTGTAAGGCGTACAGACACACAATAAATTCTAATTTCTACACTAGGGTTTGCGAATCATACATAAATTACGACAGACAGTACTTTGAATATTGTAGAAGTAAAATATGTAAATTTAGAAATAGAGGTTTCAGTTTTAATTAATATACACGAAGGTAATTACGTGCCCTCTTAAAACTAGTGTTATATGTCATACATATATGTGTACAGAGTCATACATTATTTGTGTGTTCCGGTTTACATACACATTTTAAGTGCGACAGTTCATACGTTTATAATGCATGGATATCAAAACAATTTTGTACCGAATTTGATGAAGCGGTTTTCTCATTTGTCTGAATTTTTAGATACGTTTGTATAAAAACACAATTGTAGCTGATTGAAATTGATAGATTCATATTATGAAATATACATAATGTATATATATGTTCTGTAAGAATATTCATACATATATATATTAAGTACCTTACATGCATTGCATTAATTTGAATATTAATTGTATGAAACGCAGCATATACAATGTATGAATTTTAACATATATTTTTCAACATATATTTTAACATATATTTTTTTAACAGTATAAAAAATAATATATATTGTGTGAATTTTTATATTTAATTGTATGAGATTAAACACATTTAAAGTATGAGTTTTCATACATATTTGTATTGAATATTATATATAGCTACATACAGTTTATTTCGCTTTTAGTACTTTATTTGGTACAATGGATACTATGGTCTGTAAGACCGCTGTTACATATGTCATACAACATCGGGGTGCTTCTATAACTTTAAGACTTAAAAATTACTTGAGGTTTCCCAGTCCATATCCTTGCCAAGAAGGCTGTGTTCCACTATAAAGATTACAGTTAAAGTGCTGTAATATTGGAGTCTTATTAAACTCAAAATATAGCAGCATAAATGAATAGTGAGCCGTATCAAATACAATAAAACCACAATTAAAAACCAAGCCAATTTTACTTGTGACTTCAATTAGCAGTTCACCAGGATTGCGTAAACAAATAGAATGACACTTCGAAACACCCTAATGTTAACCCGCGTTGAACGACATGAGCGTTTTCGGCCTTACTCCATCAATTCTCTACTATTATTTTGGTGTAAAGATGGGTCGGGTTTTGTACTTTTCAGTGGCAGACGCTTGAACATCAGCCATCGGCTCAAACGATCCTCTAAATACGGTCCAACCTTTCCCTTTCACTGCTATTTGAAATCTGAAATACTCCCCACGAAAAAGAGAGTCAGTGTTTTTTGGCCCGAGAAAATGTGGTTAGAGAAGCGGAAAACTCTCGTGTCATCCAACTAAGGTGACAGTTAGACTGCTGGAAAGTATCATACTTTTTCTTGCGCACTATCTATAGAAAATATTTTCTGGATCTGGGCTGTAAACGAGATCAGGATACCTGTTATTTGTAACCAGGGAGCAAGGTGATACACAACAGTGGGAGGCCCACAGGAGACACCCGGGGGACCGCCTTGTGGCGCAATTTTTCGTAGAAAAGTGGAGGTCCCGCCCCTCCTCTTGCTAAACCTGTGGTCGTGGACCTAATCTTAGAGTTTATTAGGTAAATAAGACGAAAACCACAAAAAGCATGACCAGTCAAAAAGATCCAGTTGTAATGATAAACAGCCATCAATCTTTGTCGCCTTTCGTACCTATGAAACTGATTTTTTCCATAAAATCAAAGTGTTACAATAAAGTACAGTAAAAATCGACCTTCAAAAGGGTGATGGATGCTCAAGTTTATTTAATTATTATGCGTCCATCAACTACGAATTTGACTGCAGAAATTTCTAAATGCATCACAGTCACAGCAGAAAATATTCCAGCCTGTTATCAGCCAGTTATGTGTTTTTTCTTAATCAAATCATAAAATTTAATATTAAAATCAAATTTTGGCCACTATTAAATATATATCAAAAAACAGCTGCTCTTCAAAACACAGATGTGTTTCAGTTTCAATGTCATACACTATATAAAAGCGGTGACAATGATGAACAGTTACTATATATACTCAAAGAGTGTTTTTAAATAACTAATAAGACGCTTAAAATAACGTAAGGATGATTATTTAAAAATGGAAAATTCTGCTGAAAATAATGGAAAAATAGAATTTTTGCAAATTCTTTCGTTTCCAATATAAGTAAGCAAGCTGTTAGCAGTCAAAAGAAATAATGAGTTACTGTGAGTGAAATGCTGGCATTCAGTTGTTAATTTTACTATATACAGTGAGTATATACAAGTACATAAGTAACTTATAACTTAAGCTAAGTTATAAGTTGGCCTTTTCCGACTAATAATGATAATTCAACGTTGCTAATTACTGGCATATAATTCGTGTCTATATCAATTTTTATTACAATTTTGTAGACGACATTATTATATAACTGAGTACATCGTATAGCGTGATGCTATACAATGGCAAACGTGCCAAACAGCAATTTGAGGTAAGATGAATGTTTACACATTGCTTGGTTGTGTACCAGCAACCGCATATTTATCGTATTGTATTCCCAGCTTCAGCAGTAACTGAACCATAGGGATAAACTGTGATTCGGATGATTATTAGCATACGTGTACGAGGTCCCAGAGAGGAAGCTAGCCGTGCTCCCGGGTATCGGCCTTCGGCCTTCCAGGGGGAATCAGCAGGTCGGGTGTAGGTGGGAGGGTGCGGCGGCTCAGGAGGATAACACCTTCCCTCTCCACCCTACCAGAAAATATAATAATTAGTTTTTGGGCAATACAGCAGCAGTTAGAAAAATTTTTACTATACCGAGCCCGATCATATTTATTATAAAAAAATAACCACACCACGACGTAGTCCAGAAATAAATTTCAAATTTTAAAAGTTTCGATTTGAAAGACATTTTCAGCATAATATTCAAGTGACAAATTTATGGTTACTTCGACATTTTTTGGTGAGACTGTCGTATATTACATACATTGATTTCTACGTTGAAAAATTTCCTGCGGTAATGCATGTTCTTCAGTTTGTCCAAGCTAAAGGAAGCAAAAGCATAAAAACACATTCTTTGTTATCAGGTATCGATAAACATATTTTCGAGCATAAATTAATACATATTTCGCATAATATTGAACAAACTTCAATAGTGTCGTTTGATTGACCCTGAATTGCTTCGAACAAGCCTTGTTTACTAGCCATGAAGCAATGCGAGGCTGACGATGGGCTTCTTAATGAGATCACAATTTAATAGTGTCGTTTGATTGACCCTGAATTGCTTTGAACAAGCCTTGTTTACTAGCCACGAAGCTATTCGAGGCTAACAATGGGCTTCTTAATGAGATCACAATGTTTACAACAATACACGTGTAAACATTCAACACACAGTAAACTCAGTCAACGAGGCGTTTCGTAATGTACAGTTGGCCGAATTCGCACAGGAGCGTCGCCCACCCCACCCCGTTTTTATCGACGAAAGTAAAAAAATAACTGATGGGTGTAGAATAAAATTAGTTTCAATGCCCTCCTCTGTTCTTGAAGAGTTTGCGACGCCTTTAATTCGGCATGAAAAGGTTGAAGCTGCATTTGAGAGTTTTGAATTATCCAGTTCATGCTATGAAATTACAATAAATCCTAGCTGCGACACACACACCGTGCATAGTTTCTCGTTTCAGTTAAATTTATAAAAACCCCCACCGTTATAACGACCATTTAATGTAAATGCTATGCATCGGATGAATGCATATTGGAAAATATTTGTTGCCGCTGCTGTTGCTAGACCGAAAAAATAATTTATAACAAACACGCCTCTTAAAATTTATATATGTTTTTAACTCTTAATTTTAAGTGTTTTACTTTATTTTTTAACAAGTACCCCTTCATGATTAATTACGTATACATATATGTGGAAATCCTATCGTAGATATTATAATCTATATATTGAAAACAATAATTATAATCACTTTTATTTCAAGTCCAAAATTGTTACATAAAAATATGAGATCATAAAGAAGTAAGCTTCCTGTTGGAACAGATGGCGTGGGATTGCTAATGCTAAACAAATCAACACTTAGATAATGTGACACCGTATTCGTAAAATAAACTTTTGCCAAATAATTGTATCACTTTTAACCTGCTGTTCAAATGACAACCATATAATAACCCATTAGGCACTAAGAGGAGACCGCCTTTGGTGAAACAAATTTTACCCTATAACTTTATATCATTTTGTCAGTTTAATCAGCCGTCGTAGCCCATCCAACATTTAGCTCATACACGAATAATACAATTTACAAGATGAAGTTGTTACACCACAGCCGTTGATCGAAATAATATGTTAAAAATCATACCTACGTTTTCAGCTAATCAGTTCTCTAAAGCTCCGCTATCGCCTCTCCAGTAGTTCTCGTAAGCACAGGAGCGCCAAACAACCCTAAATCTGCACCCAAATTGACAGTCAGTGCAACATATAGCGAAACACTTGAATCATCTCAAACCAAAATAAAGACATGTATCCAATGAACAACTTTGGATGTGTGGGATTATTAGCTATGATATGTGCAAAAGTCGTTTTAGGTCAACCCTAGACTAACCGAGGTTCTCTAAAGTCTCTTAACTCAGTTCTCTAAAGCTACGCTATCGCCTCTTCAGTAGTTCTCGTAATCACAGGAGACACCATACAACCCTAAATCTGCACCCAAATTGACCGTCAGTGCAACATATAGCGAAACACTTGAATCAGCTCAAACCAAAATAAAGACATGTAACCAATAAACAACTTTGGATGTGTGGGATTATTTGCTATGATATGTGCAAAAGTCGTTCTAGATCAACCCTAGACTAACCGAGGTCCATTAACTGAATAACCAAATTGTACAAAATACAGTGGCAGTTTCCTACTGAAAAGTTCTGCTGTTTATATATTACTAACTTACTAAATATTGCTATGACCGATGGGTTTGAATGCTTTCAGATGTTTAGGGCTTTGAAAATTCACGTCATACAAGGTTTAACTACGATACGAGTTATGCGTCAAGAAATGAACTATATGAAATTTTAATAATAACTCCCTGTTTAACTGCACCTATAATACAAGACAGTGAATTGCCCTTTCGGAGCTGCTAAATTTACTGATTGCAGATTACAATCGTCTAGCTAATTTTTTACTAGTAGCAACACTGATGCTTTTCATTCGAAATATGCCTTTTGCAACCATATTCGATCATAGCAAAACTTACTAATATTACATTAATATATAATAATTTAGGAAATATGAAGCTGCGCCTACAGTCACTAGCTTTCAGAAGCATATGACGGCATTAATTACATTACACAATGACCCAGGACCAATGATATACCTTATCTATGAAGAGGCCGACAATAGCGACCTTAATCCTCAGGGCTTTGTACTATAGATATTATGACATTTTCGCCAAAACTATAAAACATCCTACCTCAATGAAATTAGCCAGTCTCACTTATTTCGGATCAAAATTTTGGTCCGATCCACAATCCTAAACTGTGCTCCGGGATTTTTAAACCTCAGTTTCAACACATCACAAAGGTTACATCGATACAAACAAGTATTCAACCTGCATCATGCTGTAGTTCTTCTAGAAGAGTACCCTGAAACAAAATACCACCAAATACGTGCAATACATGCATGTTGTCTACTGTGGCCGCTATATGCATTTGTTAAATAAATATCCAATTTAAGTGTATCTTAAATAGAGTTCTTTCACCACATTGGCCAGAACAATTAAGCGGAGTGGTAGACTGTGCTCAGTAGTTTTTATTAAATTTCGGCAGAATTTAAATGAGTTCTTGCCTGTTCCTTGACTTGCTAGAAAATTTGCAAAAAATATACTTCAGTCAAATATTACCAGGATATGTATTTTCGGAGATGTAAAAAGCCCCTACAATTTAGGCCGTATAAATTATATATTGTAACTATATTTGTTCCAAAGTTACAATAAATAATAATTGTAATATAAATATAATATAATATTATAAATATATAAATTATATATATATTTAAACTATATTGTTCCATAGTTACAATATATAAAGAGTTACAAGCACTCCACTAAAACAGAATAGTCCAGAAATGCACTGCAACGACTTTTTAACAACTCCAACACGTAACTATAAACGCTAAACAACGCTGCAGGTTTGTACGAGATATACCTGTAGTTGCTACAAAATAATAAAGATTCAGGATTAAAGAAATATAGGAACACTTTATCGGAACAACATCAATAGACTGCCGTAAAATCTTCCGTTTAGATGCTATATCCATCGGTATAGCAGCGAAGTTCTACCGGAAACTTTTGAATATGATCTGCAATCCATTATAGAACGATTTATGAGCAAAACTTTTAGAAAAACACTTGGGAGACCAAGCCAGAAAACGCATTCTTGCTGCGCTTCTGATATCCGTATTATATTGAGCGTACTCAATATGTAGTAGGTTTCAATTGAAATTTTAACACTGTCTCCATGAACCTACCTTGTCAGTACATTTGATACTTTTCCAAGCAGAGCTGCGCTAGCGTCGGTAAGCCAATTTTAAACATTGTTCGGGTTGAAAAAAGTGAAAAGTAAAACGAAGCACTTTTCTTCGGTGTCTTAAACCATAGTTACTGCAGCAGCATACGGGTATCTAAACAGCTAAAATCACGTTCTACCAAACGAAATGGATTCAATGACCCAATTTTGTCGCAGATATATCTAAAACGAGGGTTCCTAATATTTTTAACATCCATGGTTTGGTGACAAAATTATAAAGCAGTCACAGCGGAATCGATTACGTCAGACCGTTAGATATCAATGTAAATTTCAAACCAGGTTACCATACGATTTGAAGACATATATAAACTTAAAAGGATGGAAATGAAAGTACTGTAGAAATGGAAATATCCATTACAGCTAACCAAATTCTACTAAACATTACCAGCTGAATCTGCTTCAAATGTGTTATTACACGCATGTGCTCGTCTCTCGTTTGTATATATAACACAAGCTCAGGTAACGAACTAACGACGCTTCTTTTTTGCTGAAAAGGAGCGACCCTGATATTGAATAGTCTCTGTTGTGGCTAAGTGATAATTGAGTTTCTAGAAACAACAGAGGAATAGCCGAGAAGATAATAGGCTACTTCCCAGAATTCCACTAAGCAAAGATAGACCGAAGAAGTATATATAATACATTTCATAACCCATAGTCAGAACTATCATGTAGCCAACGAGACAAAGTTCCATTGCCTGCAACTACATGATGATGTGATCTAAGCAATAATTCTCATGTCGGTAACACGGTACTAGTTTTACCATGACAAAACTTACATAAAACAACATCGTCAAATCCTAATCACAATCAAAATTTAGTATATTATATTACTAAATGAAATTCTTGCAAGAATCAAAAGCTGGGAATCAGCTAATGGTGACAGACTTATCCTCACTTTTTAAAACTGAGCCTCTTTTCTAACGGAAAAGGCAAACAAACAAATAAACAAACAAAAAACAGGTAAAATATTTGTTTGACAAGATTTTTTACAGTTGAAACTTTTTTATTAAAACTACACAATCATAAAGCAATGCATCGATTGTAGTTTAGTTATTATACAGACACATATTGCAGTATGAAAGTTGCGTTGTGCTGGCATTGTGTGTTGGAACTAGACTCTTTTGGATGGAACTATATACGCTATCTATATGGTACATTACAATACACTTTTTAAAACTTCAACAAATTATTTTAACACATAAAATACCTATTGGTTAAAAAAACAGCCGTCTAACAAATTGTTTAGGTATTGCGATTGTTCTTACCGACTGCAGTGAGCTAAATATATGCGTTCAGCGACGCGCAAAGCGAATTTTTGCACTTTCACATTTTTATGCGTTGTGCAATCGGGTATTGCAATTTGCAGTATGTACTAGAGGGTAATAAATACTCTGTTACGGAAGCATTTATAAAACAATGAAATGGTCCTACATTTGGTATGAAAAATATTATTACAACAACATTTTTACTTAACACTACTGAGCTTTACCATTTTCTCATAGGAGCAAGTAGTAAAATACGGTCAAATTGTGTGTTTAATTTGTTAAGGGCGTGCTAAAACTTATGTCAAAACACAACCATTGCAACGCGCTAAAAAAGAAACTTGCTAAGCTACGCTCGTATTTAAATCAAAACGGCTACACAACGATCGGATTAATATATGGATGCAGTAATTAGTTTGTTTCCCACAATTACTAAATGTTAGAGGAACATGCTATTGCTTTTTATACAGAAAATTACCGTAAATATATTCCAATTTGCGACATATTTAAGACATTAATTTAAAAACAGGATTCATGTGTTGAAAAAACCCAGCATGATTTATATTTACTTACGCCAAAGCTGAGAGTAGGCCGAAATTTTTCGGTCCAGTCGGGCACGTACGAAATTTTGGCCGGCTTCTCGGCCTGGTGCGTTCAAGAATTCGGCCTTGTTTGGCACGATTGTAATGTGGTGTTAAATTTCCCGGCCAGCCCGCAGGTCGTGATCGAGCAAGCTTGGCCGCAGCTAATATTCCCACCTATAGCATACATATGCGGAATTTTGTAGCTGATTGATAACAGGTAGAACGAGAGTGAGTGTTGAGATATGATTCCAAGGAAAAATATGTTGGTCGTACTGAAAGCCACCGGCCTGATTTAGCGAACTGTATATAAATGTAAACGTAAAAGCAAAATGACTGCGATGCAAACTTCTTAAAACAAACCCGTGGTTTACAAGCTCTATCATAAAATTGGTACCTGTCATCAAAATACTGAAAATGCTGGTGCTTGAGTGTGCCACATGTTAACTGTTCAAAACATAGACGAAAACTCAGGATTTGAGGTTTCAAACTGAATACCTAAGAATGGTTTATATCGACTTTGTTCGAATTTATTTTACTTATGAAATAAAAACCGGGTTGAAGTGCCACAGTGTGTTTTGGACACTGCACATACATTTGCTTAAACATAAAAATTTGGTCTAAAATGTTCTCTTTTAGAAATAAATGAAGCTCGTGGAAAATGGATGTTTTTATTTTCACAAATAAGGCTTACGAAAACCAGAAAATTCAAATCATAACTGAAATGTGACATGTAATTTACTAAATATAATCGCAAAGAAAATTTCTTAAAATCGCTTAAGATAATAAATGTCCTCAGCCTTTAAGATGGTATAAATCTTGTTACATTTTAAGTACTCACGAATCTTTGGAGAATTGAGTTCGTTAACGCTTGTTAAAGCAATGCTAGTATATTTGATATTACTTCACGGTATGAGAACAGATGATGGGATCACAAGGTGTCTTGATATATACCCCTCGCTTTTAGACAACTAGATTGAAACCCACTTTTACTGTTTTCTTTTCTTGTATAACTGTTATGGAAACTTTTTCTCAGAGAGTATTGTTCCCTTCTTGTGGCGATATGCACCCATATAAAATGGTATATAAATGAAACTAAACATCTATTTTAACAATATTGTAGCAGAAAAAAGAGTTTCGATAACTTGTAGTAAATAGCCCATGAAACTGTATATTCTAAAATTTTAAATCGTTTTTACATCAATACTAGCAAGAGTACTTCCTTGGTTAAGCTATATGTACAGTGATTTTCGCACAACCCCAACATTTCAAATGTTTTGCTACAGTTACGATGGAAAAAATGAAAATCCCCAAGTAAATAACATCTGCTTGTAAACAGATCAAACTATATGTAAAAGGATCAACTCTATAAACGGAAAGAAGATACAAGAAGTGTCCAAGTTAAAATGGAGCTAGACAGACTGTGCGAACGCATCATGATCTTATGCTAAACGTGTGACTAAAATCCGCCCAGTCTGTTCCTATCCCATCCTATTTGTCATCACATTGCATTCGATGCCATACGGTGATACTGTACAACTGCTGTATACGTTTATATGTGCAATTACTTTTTCACACTATATCGTCGATCGATAGATTTGTGTATGCTGTATCGGATCATATCAGGCTCAACGTGAACAGGCCCTTATGAGTGACAGACATGCTGTGTAGTAAATGTTACAAAATGTAAATCTCACGTAGTAAAAATTGGTCCGTGGCACAACGTATTCACAAGCCATAAATTAATTACTATGCTGTGGGAAAATGATGGCATTACGAATTCCATAATTAATTCTGATAATAAATATGGCGTTGCAACACTTGTTATTTATTTCCCCGGGAAGTTTCTTAATATTTTCAGCGCAGATTTTTGTACCACACTGTCGCGACGCTTTATGAACTCAATTAAATTCAATTAAACTCAATTTATGAACTCTGTTAAAAGACACTGCTGATGACATTATTGTTTTTATAGAAAATTTCCAATTTAAAAATATCTTAACAATTTCGTATGGTGTTTGAAGCAGCGGATTTCTCTTTTGTCTGAATTTTCAGTCTGTAGCTGATTCAATTTTAAAACATTATAGTATGAAATATACCACTTAATGTACGAATCTTCACACATAATTGCATGAAGTATAACATACGTGTTGCATGAATTTATATATATTGTATGAAACGAAGCATATACAATATATCAATATGAATATACATGTATAGTAATAATATACTGTAAAAAATTTTTATTAGCACGAAATTAGATATATTCAACGTTTGAATTTCGTTATATTTTTGCATTAATTATAACATATCCAATATACGAATTTTATATATTTGTATGAAATGACTATACACATAATAGAACTAATGTAAGAATGTTTAGGCACAATTGGAATTTCTGCTTTAATTGTGAATTTTGTAACATAGTGGCCTGACACCGCCTCAAACAAGCTATGTGCTACAAAATATACATTTATTATCTGATATATAGTACAAATTATCTCAAAATAATTATAAATTTTTGTGCGTAATTTTATACAGATCATGTGTAATTTGCCAAACATACGCCGTATCACCTGATATACAATTTATACCATACAGTTGCGTTAATATTTAAATAAAGTAGCAAAATAGTGTCACATGATAATTCTGTAAAATTATACAAAGTTAAATGTATGAGTCCACTTTAGGTTCGTACACTTGGGTTATTCATTTGTCAAGTCATTGCAGAATTGTAAAAGCAATGCGTGTACGCGAACAAAGATTTTTCCTTTATTTACGCGAACAATGATTTGTGAAATAGCAACATATAGGTGCTGTTCCCGGTCACTATTTTGCGATTCAGCATCTCATTTTATTGGTAAATGGTTATCTGTAATCGCGTTTTCTGCGTATACTACAATGCACACATAGACCGCGGACATAGCTGTGCGATTCAGCATGTCATTTGCTAAACGAGGACAACCGTGAGAAACAGAGAAACTTGCGCGTACGCAATTTCCGTTCCTACATCTGAAAGCCCTTCCTTGCATTCATTAAAATGCGAATACGAATTTCATAAATGTGAACGCGAACGACGCATTTCTTGATTTTGATAAAAGAACAAAACCGGTGTACGCACATAAAATGGAGTCACGCATAAGATAACATATATTAAACGCCTCGATCAGCGAATTCCCAGCTACCGTGAAAATTAGACTTTAATTAATATTATCAGAAATACAAATGAAGAACGCAAAAACAAAAGATGAATAAGCGATCTCTCCGCCTAATTATATAATAAAAATAGCCATATATAAACCGATAAAAGATATGTTTAAGAAACTAATAGAAATTCATATGGACCGTAAGGCTCGCAGATTTAGCATAAAGGTACATAATTTTTAACCGTATCCGTTCCGTATTTTCTATAAAAACCGTTTTTTGGGTTGATTTTTCAACGTTGATTGCTTCCTCGTTGATGAGGCCGCCATCAATCTGACACAGTTTGAGTTTAGTATCTCATGCCAATTTACACTTTTTCCATTCAATATTTGTAGGGCTTGTCAGTTTTGTAATATTTTTAGTATCCTAAATATGGGACAGCTTTTATATCCTGTCCAACTCACTATTCAAACATTCGAAAACAGTATGTCTCAAAATTTTCGACAACGCTCCAGGTGGCTCAAAAATATTTATATTTTAATTGTGTCTTCAGCTTGTGTAAACAGGCTAGAAATTATAAATGTGCTCTGTGCAAGAGTGTTGCAAGATATACTGAGAAAACTCCCCCAAACTCATAATTTTCCAAAAAAAATTGCTTTGCAGAAAACAATTATTAAGCAAACTTCACTTACTTTTTTGTATGAGAGCATCGTTTTTTCGAATCACGATAAATGTTCCGTTAACATCTGCATGTGGTATACAAAATTAAACAATATTCGGTGAAACTTGTACAGAATGTTTTCCGTTGCGTGGTTGTCGCATAACCGTAATGTCAATTAGAAAGCTACGAATGCTCTAGTCGGTAGAATGCCTTCTCTACATTCAACGGAACTTACCAATAAACTGTACGGGCTTTCCAGGACCTTCGTCAGCACTTGGCACTGGCTCGATGCGAACGTTGGCAGGTGAATAGGTTGAGACCCAGAATGGACTATCGGGTATCGGTTGACCTTGGATGTTTACGTCCAGATGGTAACATCCTAAGAATCAGTTTATAAATAAATTAAGCCATGCAGCTTCAGACACAGGTAAGCCTAGGTATTATTGACTGCCATAAACTGTTTGATATTTGTGTCGAAATATATATTATGGAGTGTCTGTACCGAATGTGCACTGAAATCCAAATTATCGTGTATTTTGAACGCACACACTGTTGTACACACTACGGGGCACTGACTGGCTTCACTACTACTGCAGTAAATCAGGTTATGTATGTTTTGTCTGTTCAATGTTGTACAAATTCCCTTGCCTGTATTGTCGATATCGATATCTCTTCTTGAATATTGCAAAGGTCGTTGAAAAACGTAGAAGTAATAAATCACGCCGCATAGATTTACTCTAAATCTTTATAAAAAGATTGTAAAAAAAGTATGACAGATGACACTTAGGTCCTTTGCACTTTCCGACAACACGAGCGTTTTTCAGTTGGTTCCAAGCACTCCAGGGGTACTCTCAAGGTTTGAGGTACCGGCTAACCCCAAACCTTATTGCGGGGTATCAGCTATCAGGAGGCCAACAACTAATGAAATTAGAGCAAGAATAGCAATCTCTGGTAGCACATATTTATGCTATAATTGGTTATTGGCGACCTGATAGCTGGCACCCTCCAAGAATCGTTGGGGGTAGCCGATACATCACAGAATTTTAGAGGGGTACCTCCAACAATCTTTTGCGAGTATAAAGCCAAAAAGCGATTACGTCATCGGATAGAATAAAAGTACAGCATTACCGAATGTCATACTCTTATACAAAGGTTTTATTATGTACTCTTGGTAAAATTAAACAGTTACAGACTTCTTTGTCTGAATCATGTATTTATTATGCGATACATTTCGTTTGTACAAGCCGAACGGGTAACCTCAGCGCTAAAAATTAATTTTTAATCGCTAGGATCATTGTGATTCTGCAGTTTAGAAATACTTCCCAAAATAGAAACTATGGTCTAGAAATATGACAGCATAGTCAGTTTTTGTCTTCGTCTGGGTACACGAAACAAAACATAACAACGTATTAAGATCCTTTCTACTACCCAAAATAGACCCCAAAACAATTAATTCTTTTTGAGGCTATTGTTTTGTAATTTCATTATGCTCCACTCAACTTGTCGAGGCGGTTCATAAAAGGTTAACCTGAACCATGTTCCAACCAATTAATATTGGGATTTTTCTATCAGCGCCGGCTACTCGCTATTTAATGCAGATTTTTGGTCATAATTCTAATATAACACAGTAATTTTGCAGTTTCGTTTTCAGCATGGAGAATAAAATATCGTGGAGACAATCATTTGTTACTATTAAGGAAACATATCTCATGATGTTATGACATTCAGCATTTAAGCAACTGCACAGGCTCTCAAAAACGTACAAGTGAAATAGGATGTTTTGCATCTAAAATGATATACTAACTATAAATAAAACAGATAATTAGATTTTAGTAGTCTAATTTCAATGTTTAAATCTGTCAAAGACCAGACCCTTTAGCTAAATTGATACATGGAATTTTTCTTAACCGTAGCCTAATGCAGCTTATCTGGTATAGTTTGAGTGAAAACTGGGATAATTTTTAAAAGTACAATGACGTGGTCCAAAAAAGTTTATTATTCAGAATAAGCATTTACAAATATGGCTGCAATATCGTAAGCTATTCAAAATAGCTAAAATTTCCAAACTGTATAAGGTATTTGGTGGTGAAAAAATACTAATATTTGTTATAAAAATGTCCCAAATTAATATATCACGACTCGACGAGATGAGTAGAATGGTAGCAAAACTTTCTTCGTAATTAACGAGTTTTAGGTGAGGACCGAAAAGATTCAAATATTCGCACTAATTCGTATATTCAGGTGTAACAAGAGCATTTGTCAGTGTAACGGTTTGTGCAATTACTCAAAGAAAGAAAGAAAAACAGAGGCGTTAAGATTTCAAAGTTAAGCCAAAACTGTACACGATTCATTTCATAAACATCAAAATTATACGAGACCATAAATTTAAACTATCATGCAGAAACAAAAGGCAACTTTATATCAACTGTAATATAGAAGAATAAGTTTGCTGTTTATGGTAAGAGGTGGAGCTTTTATTATGAAAAAGTAGACATAACAGCTTGAGATTTTTGGCTGTTCATAAGCATCCCAAAATACCGGGCTTTATTTTTAAATTTGATTCCCAGTAAAAGTGATCTTTCAGGTCATCTAGATTGGGTTGTTTGCAATAAACCTTTGAGAAAACTCTGGAAAACGGCAGCGCCACATTGGGCGTCGAACCAATCAGCATCCGGCTATAACATAAAAATGAAAAAGTTAATAGGCATTAGCACGACGATTTGGGCACGATGAAATTGCCTTGAATACTTTATATTCCTGAAATTCGTACACTTAAGTCCTAAGTTACGGCAAAATCTCACACGTGTCGAATGGTATGGTTAAATTTACCCTAGTCTCGTATAGCAAGATTTTCGTCGCGATGATTCGGTAACTCTACCCAACAACAACTTTATAGAATTAGAACTGGGCTCAAAAATTATATATTTATAATTATATTCTGGATTTATATATGTCTTTGAATCAGGTTAATCATGTATTATTGTTCACACATCTCGTAGTTTGCGGAGCGATGTCTGAGAAGAGTCGAGAGCAACGTCATAATTTGAGTGCTATTGCGAAAGCTATGTCATCAAAGAATCATACCGATTTCAGTCGGAACATATTCACATCGAAAATTTCCATTTCGTGCTGCTATTACTTTGCAAGGTACTTGATGTCCGTTCACTATAAACACACGAAGGTTAACATAAATAAATGCGTACGCTTTAGAAAACAAATACAGTATACAATATCTTCTAAACAATCAGTTACATTCGCTGGTGCACTATCAAGTTAGCCATTACTATAAATTAGGTCATGCCAAGTTTCTCCATCAATATTGCTGATCTCTTCCTTAAAACGCAATCGTTTCATGGAAGGAACCCCAATTCCGCGATTTTTTGTAACAACCATTCAGAACTCTATGGAAATTTGCTAAACATTAACGTTTCTATTTGCTAAAAATCAAATAGAAACAAAAATTATTGTTATAAATGCTCACTTGGTAGACACCCATTGCAGTAGAGGTAGTCTACGACCCACTTTAAACCCGATGTTTGATGTTAATTCATGCAGATCACTATTTTGAGCACATCCGCAAGAGCATTGTTTGTAGCAAATGTTTAGTGCTCAGCGGAAATGTCTCTTGCGACATATCTTATGGTATTTGTTCAGCGCTCTAAAGAAGTTTGCAAAATTGAGTTTTATATTTGGTAAAAATCAAATACAAAGAAAGATTGTAATTTGCTTGCTTCATAGACACCGGTTGCAGAATAGCTAACCCATGGGACATTTGAATACCGATGTTCAGAGTTGATTCATGCAGTTTACTAATTTTATACAGCTGCTGAAGCAAGCTTTTTGATTTCGAGCTATCACACCTTGAATCTCCGAAAAGCGATGCCGACAACTCCAGCGGACGCTTTGCCCGCTAAGGCGCCATACGTCGTCAAAGGATTTATGTAATGTATTGACATATTAATAGATGATGGACAGCTAAAATGAATATGACTATTTGCTATTCGCCATCATATCGTTAAAACATGTCCCGATTCGCATAGATCAATTGGCTGGTTTAGAGGTGCGGTTAAAAGGGACCATGGCACTGAAATATTTTCTGACCCCTGATGTAAGGTTTGGTTGAATTTTTTTTATTTTCCAAAATCTTCGACCCAATCCGGTTTTTGCGGTTGTGAGCAGCAAGCAATATAATCACTTCAATAAAATTCGATTCGACAAAAATAATATCTGTTATATAACGCTTCTCGGCAGTTTAACGACCCCTCTACGTGAGCTATCCTTACAAAGCAATGAGATTATTTAATGCAAAGTATGTACTTCTAAATCTAACTGCGCTACACCACCATAAGTAGGTACTCTCATTGCTATAAAAACTCATGCTCAGACTGGCTAGTAACCATAATCTTAGCTCGCTTCATGTGACTAAATTTTGACCAAATATTTCTTCAGCTGCACGACGGTTCGATAAACTAAAGTGATTTTTAGTGTGCCTTGAAAAGAAACATATGCCATGAAAACAAAAAGTTAATAATAATGTAGCTGTTTAATTGTGTTTGACTTATTCAGCTTGTTGTGAAATAATAGTCAAGCTACAGA
>JASANE010015938.1:0-23935 GCA_030248225.1 Trileptium ribeirensis
GTACGAGTCGTGTGCTTGTAAAATAATGATATGTATCTAGAAGTAAGCTGTACGTTCTGAAAATATAAATTTACCGTCAAAGAACGTAAAACAAGTTACTTTTCTGGAAGCGCAGCATTTAGAGTTTATTTGAACCGAAAAATTTTTTCAAAGAACTATTTTTCCACATCAGTAGAATGACCATCACTCATGCAGAAAATCTTTACGAGTAAAAATTTGTAACAGTCAACAGAATCTGAGTTATTCGTGAACCAATGGTTATTTGAAATTATTGATGCAAACTAGACTTAGTAGATAGGCCAGTGCTTCCAGGAAAAAAGGCGTCATAAAGGTGAAGTCGTATATATAATATAAAATTTGCCTGGTGTCTTTACGAATAATGCACACCGGTAAACTGGATAATTTTTTGACGTGACAATTAGCATTAAAGTGGGATCTTTTCGGTTATCCCCAAGCCAAAAATTCATAAGATTTAAAACTACAGATAAAATTTTGATACTAATCGATTCAGCTTTGAACCACCTGGTTCAGAAAATCCCATTTTATCCACATCCTTTTTTCGATTTTTTAGGTCTCAATGGTCCTCCCTCGGGAACCCAAAATTTTTTCTTCGGAATATGGTCATGTTGGGCATAGTTCGTAGACTTCTGAGTAATTTATTGAAATCGACAACGCCGTTAGAAAGTTATGAAGGTCCAAGTAACCCTGACGTTATAACGTTATAATAAGAACAGCTTAGAGCGGGGGTTCGGGGCGGCAGCCCCCGACTTAGCTTAGTTTATGTTTCATAAAAAGACCTTAGCTTAGGCAGAGAATAAGGCTTAGGCTTAGTATACCTAGAACGGCTCGGCCTGCATTTATTTCTGCCTCTAAGGTTTACTTTGGCCTTCATAACTTTCTAACGGCGGGGTAGATGTCAAATACACCAGTCAATTTCTCTTATCATACCGACGCAAACGGTGCCCAACATTACCATACTCCGAAGAGAAAAAAATTTTGGGTTCCCCAAGGGACCATTGGGACCTTAAAAATCGAAGAAATCGTCAGGGATGTGGGTAACATGGCCTCTTTCTGAACAAGCTCATCGAGCTGAATCAATTGGTACCAAAATTTTATCTATAACTTCCAAAATTGACGAAATTCCGGCTGGGGGCATAACCGAAAAGACCCTTAAAGTGTTCTGTTTCACCACATGGTCGAATAAATCTAAGACATATGCTGTACGCCGCTTTCAAAATTGGTTGACGGGCTTCAACGATCATAACATCACCACAGTAAGATCGTTGAATGAAGTATTTTAAACAACATAGACCTAAAAAGATGTAAGTATTGACACATTCAAAAGAAAAGGAAGAAAAAAGTTGTGGTTGTGTCAAAAGGAGTACATCAAAAACATGAAACTTATTCTTCAGATTGAACTACTTCATCGCATCGAACAAAAAACAAAGAAAATTAAAAAGTTGTTAGCTCGTAATTTAGAAAAGCTTTTAGTTGCTTTCAATAAAACTCATCTGAATGACAACTGTTCTACAATTATATAATAATGTGGTGTTGCACTGTTGTAATGTAAAATACTTGGGTAAGTGCTTTAAAAATAAAAAATGTTATGATACACGAAAAAGATGCAGCGATTATACGGCTAGCCATAGCAAGCAAAAAATTAGTGCCAAATGAAATCATATGCGTCGGAAATACAATAATTATGGATATCTTTCAATGTCCATACTGCTACAGAATATATTGCTACTGAGTGTAAGCACCGCAACTGGCTGGATAAATTTTATAAATAACATCCGAGACAGCTTAGCAATGTTTTTCTAATACACGCTTGCTCATCTTCTCAAACCATTTTCCGTGAATTGCAATACAATTCAATATAATACAATACAAATTTATTCAGTTCCTAAGGTACATGCGATACTTTACATTTACTGCAGTGTTCTGCTTCTAAAACGCGTTCATACGACTCACGAATGAATAATCATTAAATGTCGTCCGCACAGCATACTTATTAGCGTTCGCGGAGCGCTGCCATATATTTTTATGGTAAGATAAATATTAAAGAAGGACATGAATAATAATTATGGCAGAAGGAGAGGGAAACCTCAGCTCTTACATCTGCCTATAAATAAGCCTATAGTTTGTCATGGAACAAAAAATAGCTACTTTTTTCAGCCTGTTTGGGTGTCATACATAGGTTTGTCAGTTTAATAGAATATAAAGGAAGAAGTATATGTCTGATACTGGGTTCGGGTAGTACCTTCGTTTGTATTTGCTGTATATTTCTATCGTATTTCAAATAGAGTATGAGGCCAACTTGAGTGAGCAGTGATTTAAAAGTTGTCGAGTTTAAAGCTGTAACGAAGGTTTTATTGTCACCCTGTGTGGGTAAGTTGTTCCAAGGATTTATAATACGATTAGGGAAGATGTGGTTCAAAATGTTTGTTTTGAATTTAGGCTTGCGTAGTTTCATCACGTGCCCACGCGTCCTAGCTGCGTCAACACAGTGCAGTAGTTCCTCTGCTGGTTTCTATTCGTTGTTGAAAAATTTGAAAACAGTGACGAGATCGGAGAGTAACCTTCTTAGTTCAGGTGGCTCCAGTTTCAAAAACTGTAACCGCTCGTTGTACGGCGTATATACTTTTTGCGAGCCTTTGCGAGCGAATATACTTTTGTAAAGAAGCATTGAACTTGCTCAACTGCGTCTATATCACCAACATAAACTTACTACATGAATTGGCCCAATAGAGGTGAGAATCCCGGCCCGAGACCGGGCCGAGCGAGCTGAAGGTCCATTACAATTAACTGGGCCTTTATGAAATGTTGCTGACCTCGATTTTCTACGGGCCTGGTCTGGCCAAAAAATTTCGACCTGTTCTCGCCACTAGTCAAAGATAGAATGGAGTTCGAACATATATTCAGTGTAATTATTAGTAATATACACAGTTCGGGATTCGTTTAATCAATTTTTTGTAGTGCTCATTTCTCGATTATTTTCATATCTTTATATAGCGTTTATCTTTTATATATCGAGCGAGCAAACATCAAAATTACAAACGGGCCGGGCTGGGCCTAAATTTTACCGCTCCGGGACCGGCCAGATCGAGTTAAACTCAATATCCAACGGGCGGAGCTGAAATTCTACAGGTTTGAGCTGGGGCGGGCCAACTGTTATAGAATTTTTTGAAACAAAATTATGATGAAATGGACTACAGTTTGCACTCTTGGCGCTCTTTTCAAAAATCGAGTTAATGCCGTGCTTTTAACGATCAAGAATGATTTTAAAATATAACTGTTTAGTCATTGACAACACGCTGCTATTCTTTCCGCAGCCTGTGTATTTTAATTCACTTGTTTACGCCGCTGCTATGGAGACAAGCAGCAAAGTTCGCGCTTTACAAATAAATGCGATGTGTTTCGTTATAAAATTGAACCGATGAAAACCTTTTCAACTATAGCCACTATTATAAAAACAGCTCCAAAAATATTACATGTCAGAAGAAATGAATATCATTATTTACAGCAAAAATTATGTTTGTAAAGATGTGTCTGATTTGTAAAAATTTTGTAACAAATTAATTAACATTAAAAAGAGGAACAAGTACAAGACATTGATAAAATAAAACCAACTTAGAAATGGTATCATAAATTTAGTCAATTGTTGTGGAAGCAAACGGCCGCACAACGAAAATTGAGCTATTTGTCACGCTAGCCGTGAGGCAAATGACATATACCCCATCAGACTTTATTATATACCTGATGTTTATCACTGATGCAGTATAATGCTTCATTCGACTTACGGTTCGTTGTTCACCTGTGTCGTTGTTTTGTAATAAAGTAAAATCAATGCCCACGCACAAATCACGAATTTTCTTCATATATTGTGAGCGCAGAGCCCCTTATTTGTGATTCATAAATGTGAGCGCAAATATTTGCATCATTCATAACGCCATTTTGACAAAATAATAAGTACCATGTACGCTTCGAAAGTGTAATACTGTAACAAATATAACAGCGATTTGTTGCGCTGTCAAAAACTACATGAGCAAGTACTAAAACTGCTTAAAAGTATGCCAATGTTGCTCGTAGAGCAGCAGTGGTTAATAAGAAAGCAGTGTAGTGGAGGTTGAACTTAGATTAATGGTTTATTTTACAAAGTAAAGGCCTGGTTTTATATATGTAAAGGCTTTAACGGCATATACAAATACATCAATAACTCCTAAAAAGTTTCGCAGTATAAACATTTTTAACTTGATTTATGAATATTCATATATAACACTTTTAAAGGCGTGATCTATTAGTCTTTAAAACTATCCAATTGATTGCACTTAAATTACGTTTGAAATGTCTTTTAAGTCGTACTTGAACCATTTTCACCCACATTGTTTTACCTTGTTATTCAGGCAACAGTAGAAATAACGTCCAGCATTACAACCTGTCTGATTGACTTTGCCAAAATGTTCAACATTTATAGTTTCGTTTTTCTTACAGCAAGCATTAATTTTCAAGCGAAATCATGGCTCCTTTTGGACCCTCCCAAAATTTTAGCTTAAAGCTCTTCAAGTTAATTCAGCCTCGAGTTATATAGTCTTAAAGTTCACTGAAAAATCTACTGCTACACTGTTATTGTTACAACGTAGTTCGTTTCTCTTCGCTGTTACAAGAGTATTCTATAACGAGAAAATTAAGCAACTAGTAAGTTGTAATTAAAATTAAAGAGAATCATAAATAAAAAATACATTGCATAAATTTAAATACATAGACATAAAAGGAGGATAATACAATTAAAATGTTTCTAATTTAACTTGTGATATCCTAGAACCAGCAAAATATGTTCTAGAGATAAGCTGCACTCATAATCCAGAAGGTATTATAAATAGCTTAAGAAATATTCGCATTTATTAAATTATCTTTAGGTCACCTTATTTTATCCCAAAAATGTCACTTTCAAGCGCTGGTTCAACTATCTAACTGCACTGTGTCACTCTATAGGGATTCAGGAAGCTTTACTTCCATCCCGTCGTTACTGATGCATGATGAATTATTGTTCACTGTTGGAGAAAAAACATCGCATATTTTTCAATGATTATCGTTAATTAAAATGTTTTGCCTGCTTGATCTTGGTCTTTGCCCTAGGTGCACTTTGTGTATGCTGACCAAAGGCAATAGTAATACTGATAACCGCAGCGCAGCACCCAGTCTCAAAGTTGACTGAAAATATTTTTCTCAAATATTTTGGGTATAAACGTACATACTTCCCAGCAGTGGCACTATTTTAAAACATAAATTATTACTATATAGGTATCCCTGCAAATTCTAGGGCAATCGCCAGAAAATTTTTGCCGTAGAACGAAAACGAATACAATACGATGCTGAACTTTTAATTGCCCAGTTCTCGGAGAAGTGTAGATTAATTGCTTGTACTACATGAGTCATAATACTACATAGCTCATAAGTTTACCGTTCGCAGCTCTCACAAAGCGATGTGGTTGCCTTTCATCACATCAATAACAGGCCTGCGGGAACAGTGTCAGAAATTCATTAACACAAAAGGACAGGCAACGATGTCCGGGCCCTGGCAGAAGAGTATAGTCATTGGTGTTCACCATAGCTACATTGGAATGTGAGCCCCCAAAGTATGATGTGCGAAGCTGCCGGCCTATAATGTGACGGGGCGCCTGAAGCTCAGTACCGCCATCAATTTCTATGGCTCGTCACAAATACTGGAAATTTTGCCAAAATATTGAGAAAATTCAGTAAAAATTGGCACAAATAGGGCACATTTGAAGAAAATTTTAAAAAAATAAGCGAACGTTAGCAAGAATTCAAGACTTTCAGCGCTTTTTTTCTGGAGGCAAACTCATCTGCTCAAAGTGATTAAAAAATCAAAAATGTGAAGGGTCATTTTTGTGTGAGGCCCCTATATTGGAGGCATGGGGGACCTACCAGGCTACTGTTCAGAACCCTTCCCCCATATAGAACAACATAAGCAATAGTGTCTTAAGAACCAAATATAACAGTTCAGGAAATTTACAATAGCGTCTTCTTTTTTCGTATCAGCATCAGCCACTTTGAGCACGGACGCACCCATGAAGGTAGGGTTGTGTTTGCTGCGGCACTGATGATCAAAAACTGCCAATGCGTATCGGTGGAGTAAATGTAAATAAGTAAGATGTTGACGATGACATATTAAACGCAGTCGTCATGCTAGCGCTGTAAACGGTGGCAAGAGTTCAGCGGCATAGCAGTGTTATGCAGTATGTATCGTGCCCGTTTATACGGTGTCGTTTGCGCTAAACTTTGTTAGACTTCCAAGCCAAAGCGTCGCTAAAAACTAGCTAACTACCGTGAAAATTGGACATAGATGTTATTAGAAAAAGAAACAAACCATGGATACGTGATACGTCCGCCGAGGCATGGAAGAAAAGATGTATATCTTAGCTGGATATATTAAGATGATTCAGAAACGATTGAAAACCCGTTTGGACTGCCCGCCTCGTATAATAGGAATGGATATAAACAAAAGATGTAAAAAGGACAACTAAGAGACTATTTGCTTGCTACAAAAAGCTAAGGTAATTTATGCTTCTTTTCTATGAATCTGTTGGTTTAATGCAAAAACTGGTATATTTTCCGGAGTTTAGTGCAGTAACTCCCATCGGTAGTTAAACTAAATTCGCACCAAATCCAGCTTTGTCAATCAATTTCAAATCTGTGGGTTGACATAAATTTATTCACAAATTTTCTAGATTTTTGGCTTAGGTAATTTTCTGTATCCTAATTATTGGAATATATGATATTAAGCATTATGAAATTCCTAATACAAAGTTAATACGCCCACATTAATTTCGCATAAAAAGCAGGTAGCATTTCCTCTGAGCAAATATGAAAGCAGACCATCTATAACAAATTATTACTGATAGTTAATATTAATAATGGCGTTCTATATGTGAAACTATATAAGATGGAACCTGAACGATAGCAGCTTGGCATTATCATAGCGTGCAAAACGTACTTCCATTCATATGAACAACTGCTGCGGCTTCTGTGTCAGCATAGCAGAGTGTGTCTCTCTCGTAGCCATGTGTACTATGTGCTGAAGCTGCTGCTATAATAAATATCGTGTTCAATATTATTAATACATATATTATTGTGGCGGCTGAGACAAACCATTGCCTGTCGTCTCATTACCCGTGGTTACCGCCAATGTTGTATCGAAAAGAGTCATATTAAGCAAGTAATGACTATTGCGAAAAAGGGCCAAATTGTATTTTTGTACATTTTGTGTTTGAATTTAATACCAAACAAAACATTTTGCCATACCTGTAGGAAATGTGAATGTACCGAAGACTGATAAACAATGACTAGCGTACAGCTGTACAGTGTGGTTGCCGACGTTGCAATTATCGCAGAATTGAAAGCGATATATGTGATACATCATGTCAGAGGATACTTCGTTTAACAAACTGGTCTGTCTGTTGAAATAATTAATTTTCCTGGCTATCTGGCCCTTTGAAGAGGGCGATTTGCCAGCACCTACTACATTTGACAGTGATATGATAACGGAGGCCTTCTGTAAGAATCTTTAGACCGTTGTACTTGCCTCAGTCGTTAATATGAGTCCACTCCACTCGGTTAGGAACCTCTGTAGCCCTATCCATAATGGAATTTCACTGATCAAAGATAAACCCAACGGCACCGAGCCCTTTTGGTTAACTATCGAAGTTATTAAACCTGACTGGTTATGTCATTTACCGGAAATTATCGCTCTTAATCTTAGCCGAAAGAGCTGCGTTTTTCGCTCATGCAAATAAATGTGATGTCAGCATGTCTTATAACATTGGCCCAATTAACCCTGGGGAGAGTTACGTTATAACGTTACAAAAAGAACAACTTAGGATTGACGTTTAGGCAAGACGTAAGTTTAGGCTTAGTGGATGTCTCATATAAGGACCTCAGCTTAGGCTAAGGATTAGGTTTAGCATATCGAAAATGGCATGGCCTACATTTTACTTACAACCCTCAGGGTTACTCTGGCTATTCATTGAAACAAAAACAAATTAAAATCATCTTTGTCGTTGATTTTGGGCATTTGGCTAGCCCAGATTGGACGTTTCTTTGTTCCAGACATAGAAGCATACGCACAAAGAGTGACACGACAGTCGTAGTGCTGCAAACGTCACCGGAAGGCATAAGCTGCAATGTACTCGGTACAATTTTGACACAACAGCAAAACACAAGAATATAACATAACGCTCGAAGTTGTTCAATTCTTTACCACCATCCCACAAGATGGTGGCATATAAGATATATGACTTAGCATTTCATGTATGCAAGGGCGCAGATGTGATTTTAAAAGTGGGGTGACAGTTTCGTAGGACAGCTTTAGACAAAATACATTTTATGTAAAAAAGCGAAGACATAAAATCCCAAAATATAAATTGATGGGTGTAGATAGTGGCATATATTTATACCGAATGGGTATTTATTGTATAAATATAGCTCCTGAAAATTCTAGGATATATGCGAGTTTATGGGAATGCAACATCTTTTTAATTTTTGCATTATGAAAAGATTATATTTTGAACACTGGCGGGATTGACCTTCATCCCAGTTCAAAAAGTGTGGGGACCAGTCCCCCTGTCCCCCCCTCATTTGCGCTCATGCATATATATATTTCTAATACATAATGCTGCGCTATATATAATGCACTGCGTTACATCACTTTATTATTGTACTTATCAGTTCATGCATTGGCTTTGTTTTGTTCTTTTGTGAGACTATTCATTATCTTGTTTATGGCATTGCATTGTTCAATTTTGCATTGGAAAACTTTATAAACCCAGCTGCTAAAGTTCGCTCATTGTTTTTGAACAGAGCCTTACATACCATTGGGTCTTGAGCTACATATTTAAGCGATGACTGAAAACTTTATCGTATTTACTCTGACAGGCTTATCATGGCATTACAAGTGTAATGAACCTGTGTTCGACGCCACAAAGGCCTTAAATAAAATTTCGTAAAGTTCAAATTCGTATATTGTACATGTTTGGACACAGAAAAATTTTGATGCATTATTTTGTTGATGCATTAATCAAATACACTACTGTAAAAAAGCCTGCGGCAACACCTGTACATCCGTTATAGCATATCTGTAATAGGTAATATTTGATGTTTACAATAAAATTGAGCCACAAAATTAAAATATAATTATATATTAAATTTGAATCGCAACTTTAACAATTGAGCTGATATTTGATCTGAAAAGCAGCATTACCATTTTCTATCTAAAAAGTAGAACCTGTATGTATAGCTAGGATTCCACAGTGTAATTTATGTTACAGAAATATGAGTAATATTAAATCGTTGCAGCGATATCTTATCATAGACTGGGACTTATATTGATTTTGGCAAGACAGTGGATTATCACAACATTGGCTTCTGATATTCGGTTGTATAAAAATTAGGAGGTCGTCTTATATTCATCCAAAATAAGTATTGATGGTTAATCCTTTATTGTTAATCTTATTTTAAAGTACTGAACAGAGTAAATGTGCTGGTGGTGTCATTGCATGCAATGCTATGTAGTATGTCACTGTAATCGGAATGAGATTGCATGAACCTAACGCTTGTTTAGATTGCTACTTAATTCACTAGTAAATAGACCACATTATAAAATACACAATTTACATACGCTTTAAGCTATATATCACTATGTCTAAAGACAAATTTGTGTAAGATAATGTAATACTGCACGCTGCCAAATTCTACAGACATACGCGAAATTGCAAGCTTGTGGAAGATAAAATATCACCGTTCCTCTCGAAAAAAATGTTTGAAAGCAGTGTATAGCCTTTAACGTAAGCTTAGGTACTGAAATACTTTTAAGCTTAAGTCGGATAAACATGCAATTGGCACTAGGTGACAATCCAGGTTATTATGCCGAAGCATTGTGTGTAGGCTGGCCATGATGATTGCCCCTTTACACCACCCATCATCTTATCCGCCTAGATCAAAGTCTAGTACCTGTTTAACGCATAGGTGCTGCGAAGCAATTGTGGCTGAGTCCCTTGCCTAAGGAGATTAGCGCGACCACTGGATTCGAATTCCTGACTTCATGGTTATGAAGCAGGCGCTCTAACCACTAGGCCACGCTGCCACACCTTTAAGCTTAATTCTAACCCTGAGCCTAACCATCTGCAAACTCTGAGCCAATCGGTTATTTCTTCTGGGAACATAACACAAAGCCTTCATGGTTACTTGGACGGAGAGTGTAATGCTATATGCTATTACTTCATGTTACGAGAACTTAGTTTAATGGCTAAAAATTTAATATATCCTGTCCAATATCTGATTTCCTGCACAATAGTATCAACTTCAAAACCGGTAAAATGACCTTCTATTTCCAGAGTATGGCTGTAGGGATATGTATAGGTTTTATGACTTATTTTGCCGCAACACTCTGAAAAACCCAACAAAATGACCTTCTATGGTAAGAGTGTGGCTGTAGGGATATGTATAGGTTTCATGACTTATTTTGCCGCAACACTCTGAAAAACCCAACAAAATGACCTTCTATGGTAAGAGTGTGGCTGTAGGGATATGTATAGGTTTTATGACTTATTTTGCCGCAACACTCTGAAATTACATAATATTTGCGATGATTAAGTTATACATGTTTATGGGGACGCCGGGTGCCACTGTTTAGGGCTGTGACCACATCGCGAAATTGGTCCACATCTATTTATTGTTTTGGTTGCGCCGGGACTACACTATTTAGACTTGATCTGAGAAATGCAGATATTCGATATTCTAGTCGTCAGATGTTAATTACGCATTCACGTAGTTTGCTGCTAACGAGAGCACGTATATGTCGCAATACTTGTTTAGATTAAAAATTTATGTTCCGTAATGTCTGGTCAAAGGGTTTTACCGATACCGCACCAGAATAGACGGCTTTTAGAGTAGTATTTTCCAAAAATTTTGATATTAAGAATCATTTCTAATATCTTTCCTTATGACACCCAAATATAAATTGTGAATAACACATGTGAGAATCGCATCTACGATACGACTACAGAGAGCAAATATCTAAAAAATATACACGCTTAAATAACGTTTGTTAGCTTAAAACAACAGCTATTGATATGCAAATCGGACAACATATGGCGGAAGCAAAGTGCATGCCTAGAAGTTCCCGATATACTAAGACTAGTGAACCGCTAAAATAATATATTCTTCTTTTAATAAGTAAGAACAAAACTGGCGTATTTCGCATTTAGCTGATTAGAATTACTAATTTACATATAAATTAAACTCGTCTGCTACATTAAATTCTTTTAGTAAGCATGAAAGCATTAAATTTAACTAGTTTTGCTTGGAATGTTATTCGACTTTACTCGGATGTCATCTTTAGCACTGTTACCTAACCATAGAAAAAACAAAACCGAACCATAGATGACAACAGTTGTAGCTTTGATAGCGACATGTTATAAGCAACGATGGTTTGTTATGAACATCATTTCTTGTAATGCGGCATTCACGTTATAATGTCCCCGCTGTTTGGAACTTTTGACCCCCTGTTGTCCCGACCCTACCGTATAGACAGTCAGGGTGACACCCATACTGTAAATCAGATTCCGAGGGTGTATGACACACCCTTAGCTACTAAATTTTTTCTAGACAGTGTCGTACACACCCTTAGCTACCAATTTGGCGCGAATTAACTATAACGGACACCGTCTGTAGCGAATGCGGTTTATTAGTCAACTGTCCTGTGGAGTTTTTCCTAAATTCTCGATATTTGTATCTAGCCCATATGAACATTGCTCAAATAATTCCGAACAGTGTCACTAAAACTGCCAGAAGACAAGGTGTGCCTGACACTGTCGGCAAGTGGTAATACGCGTAACTAGCTACCGTTGAAAAAATTTATTAAAAACATGGGGGTGTCTAAGACACCCTGTTGTCAACAGTGTGTCTGACACTGTGTGGGGTACATAGGTTCCAAACGTTGGGGACATTATAACGTGAACGCCGCATAATACACGTTCATAGAAGTACCTCTTTGTTGGCGATATCACGCGAAGAAGTAAACTGATTTGATTTAATTATCCGTAATCCGTCAGTCTACGAAGTAATATTTTTGTATTTCGTTATTTGCGAATCTGTCACGTATTCAAGAGGGAAATCATACGGGACATTTGATTTGGTACCGAGAGCTGATAGGATAAAACATAACTAATCAATGTCAAATGTCCATCACCCAAGTACTGGCTTTGTCTAACGTAATCAGTAATCTTTGTTACAACGTTCAGAAAGTAGAACTCATTAACTACTACCAAACAAAACAAGCATTAGTTTCATGAAAACTCATTCCAGCTACAATGAAACGTAATTTACCGTTACATGCACTGACAATCCCAGCACATTTACCACGGTATGTCATGTGATTTTTCTACAATAAAGTATAATTAACAATGAAGGAATACCAGTTTTTGATAAATATGCAGATAACTTCTGTTAAATAATATAGCAGCCAATGTCAGAAATGGCTCGCTTGCGAAAACTATGGTTTAATTATCCTTATTTTCGGCCGAAACCAATGTAACAGTATATAATCTGACAACGGCTTGGCTGATCGGATTTGGCTCAAATTTTGGGAGTATATGTGTTAAGTGATTGAATTTCTGGTTTGTCCATTTACCATTAAAGGGAAATGGTATACCTGTACTTAAAACCAAATGCAACTCAATTACTGATGCAATATAATACCGATCTATTTTAACTGTGCATGTAACATTAGATTGTGTACCATTAGTTTTAATAGCCGCTAATAGCAAATTCAATCTGGAAATAAGAGCATCACATCCTTATTTTGGGAAGTAACCGATGTAAACCAATTTGCTAGCATCTGCTACGTGGCCGTCACGATTTATATGTCCATTTCAATTTACCACGTCCGGAACACAACTACGTTAGACAGTAAGATATCGGGACAAACTGGATAGAATATTAGCAGCAACTGTCTGCACTGATGATAAGTGGCCACAGCTTGCCTCACCACTCAACTAGTTGCAATGTCTGGAAATACATCTACTTAAACAAAAACATTTAGGCAGGTGTGTATTGCAAATCAGTATGGCTGAACCGAATGCATCATTTACAATAAGATGCGTGCGCATGGTCCTAATTGTACCACGCGTTCAAATGGGCTAGCTACTATGTCACGCATACAGTTCAACTCAACTATTAAAATTTTGAATAGCCTAGCCAGGCTATGCATTTGTCATCGAGTGTCGAGCCGGACTGTGCTTTTGTCACAAGGTGTTCAGCTGAGCCCTATATCTTAAGCCAGTGACTATTTAGTCCGCGAACATTACGTTTTATTATACATTTTGGGGCATCTAAATAATGCCCCAAAAGCGGCATACAGCTTTAAACGTTAATTGTATATATTAAAACAACGATATAACTTAGCATTAATGTGAAAATACTATAGAACAAAACGCTATTACACTAAGCACAATACTAAATAAAATTTCTCAATTGACAGCTCACCCGGACGCTCCGTTTGTCACGCAGAGCCTAGCTAAGCTTACTGTTTGTCACATTAAGACTAGTTAAGCTATAAAAATGTACCATAGTAGTCCAGCTAAGCTATGGGTCACCCGAACTAGTTTAGTTGAACGCGTGACATAATTTGGCCCTGGTGCACACATCTTATCGTAAATGATGCATAATTAGCTACAACAACAAGTTTGATTTAGTTGAGTTGATAAACAGTCATGTTAACACTGCTATGCATGTGTCTCCACATACCGTGCTTAGTGTAATGTATTTTCAGGCATCACTAGCGTGAGTTTACGTTAGGTGTGCACGTCATGGTTATTTTGTCAAAATGGCAAACTGAAATATTGATCAGAATTCTTTTATTCAGTAATCGCAGCGTAGCGAACTCTAACATGGGATACATGATGTACGAGCGCAACTTACGTAGCCGTATCTTATCTTTGTCTATTTTGCACGTTTGTTCGTAGCCGTCAAACGACATGCTGAATCGCCTTGTTGTGCTTGATGTATTATGAATGAATGAATTAAAAGTTTGCGCTGAAAAACACGTTGTAATTTCGTTTCAAAAATAGAACTTTACTAAATTGTGATACTAAGCTGCAAAATAAAGAGCACGAATAGCACCAACGTGTTGTTATCGCGAATAGTGTCCTCCTACGCGAGATACACAGGTGATTTGTGCGCGGACATCAGTTTTCAAACCATACCTTGACATCACAAATGAACAACCCAACGGTACGCTCCTGAAGTGGTGATTAATTGTTTTTGCCAATACATGCTTACTGGAGAATTTGCGCTCAAGGAAATTTTATATGAGGCATTTATGATGTAAACTTGGTAATATTGCGCTCAAATTCTCAGTTTGTGCTTTGATGCGGGTGTATAAAACAGCTACGTTTACGATATTACAGTTTTCAATGGTGTACAGAAACTGGCTGTTGCATTTATAAACTATTTCATTGCAATGTTTTAGTCAAGCGTTGCAACATAACAAATTTTTTTATGATCTGATAAAAGACGAAAAAAAATGCTCCCACATCAACAGTATGTCACTGTTAACTGAGCAACCCAGCTCCCATGCAAGACAGTGCTCAAGTTATCTATATAGTTAAGCACAGCTATAAATTTTTTTTCGAAACACATGCACATCTCATACGTTCAACGCAAGGTTGCATATGCACTTATTTCCGATTAAAAGTCTTATAGACAACCATCCTGTGCGATGGCGGTGAAAACTTTGCAGAAATCCTTTGAACCGAAATAAATTGTGTATAAACTACATGTTTATTTGCCATCTACGTTGACTGTGTTTAATTCGATGAATGTAAAGCAAACCTGGTAAATTGAAATAATGAAGATAATTATATAGTATTTAATACAACATTGCAGGCGTCAAAAATGAACAAAATCTCACTGCGAAATAATGTGATGTTGGGAAATCTCAACAAGCATTGTATTCTTTGTTCATGTTAGACTACAATTTATAGGTACACATTTAAACGAATTTTTTGCAACGAACAGTGTTATTTGGTCCAAATTACGATGTTTATAAGTAGTTTATCTTTTAAAACTTATGCACCATAGTTGTTTTTATTTAACAGTAATCATATGGATCTAACCCAGTAAGTAATAAAAGGATCGAATCAACGGCGAATTAGTCGCCATCGAGTTCGCCATCACACATCGAATGTTTTCTGTGGTAAGCTAAGGCGCTTCGTAATTGACAACGAACTGTCACTTCTAAAACTTACGGTAACATAATGCTTTTCTGACCCATATGTCTTCTTGAGAGAGGTATATAAAGTTAAGCCAGATTTAGTTAAAAGATCCTATATTATATATCATCGATTATAGTATAATAGGTGTTTCGACTTAAGGCGCGTTCACTAAATTTTGGTCAAAATTTTAGAGTATTTTTGCAGTTTGGTGAGTTTGGAAGTGTGAACGCAGTTCAAACTTTTATAGCATTGCGTGTTGCTTTAGCCAATAAAGGGACAAGGAATAATACTTGAACAAGTAATAAAACTTGATAAATTTTTAGCTCAAAATTTGAGAAAAAAAGTTTCACGTGCGAGCAAACATTAAGATGCACTGCCATTATCTTTGACCTTGTATAAGTCTTGTATCTATTAAAGGACATGAGCATTATCCATATCTCAAAAACATATATCTCCCGTGTGAAAGCAGGTTGCCAACGTCGGTCAGTTTCAGTGGGGTAGGCCAGGGAGCTACCAATAATTTGCCCCTGGGGTTCCAATGGGTCGCTGTAATTTTTGCCAATTTTGCCTTTAAAATTTTTTGTAATTTTGCTGCAGTTTTTCAATCTTTCGGGCGTCTTCGGCGCAGAATGGAACAGAGCGTGAGCAAATGATCGATAGTTCGTAACATATCCAAGAATTTTTGTTTCTCATTGGACATTTGTCCACGTTGGATCACCTCACCGAACATCCTATGATCAGTCACTGTTGTTCAGTAGAAACAAATATATAATTGCAGGAAACTTGTAATAAATGACCAAAATAAGGGAGATTGTGAAATAACTGTCAGAAACTACACAAAACTGTTTGCAAACGGGTAGTGTCGTTTTGTTTTAAATAGATTGCCATAATCCACACATTTAAGTTAAATATAAGTCTTCTAAAACCATCAATAAAAACTTTGAAAATGTCATTGAATGCTGAGAAGTATCCTCTATAGCGCGTATTGTGTAGAGTTTCTTGAGAAATGTTTGTTGGTTACGACCATTATATTAATCCCTTCTTGGCTTTGTTAAATATGTACTAGACCTCAATTTCTGTATTCACTGTTTATACCTATTCGAAGAACCAGTCCAAAATCCGTTTTATCCACCAATCTAGTACGACCCAAGATATATACTTGTATAACGATTCGTTTCGTTGCGGTTTTGTTCTGTGTTGCATCCAGTCGGGTAACAAACATTAGTGGCATTCCAAATGATGTCAATTGATACATGTCAGACACGGCTAACCTTGTCTTGTGAAAGCGCAGCGTTATTTGAGAATTTTGGTTTTATCTTCTTACTATGATTATGTTGCAACAGCAAACAGAGTTAGGGCGGCAGTATGAAATAAATCTTTATCGTTGGCTATTTTATATATACCAATAATTTCTGTCAAAGCTGAAATTGACAGTTGCACATGGGTTTGTTGAGAAAGAAGTGTTTATTCTGCAACAAGGAGACGCTTATGAATAGGCCAATGTAAAATGGTTGACACTAAAACACGTAATACATAACCCTGGAGCACACTTGGAACGATGACGTTGTACAATATTAATCTTAGTATGTTTGCAAATGTTAAACATGGGCAACTTGGCAGTTTGTTTTCGACGACATTGACCAGAAGGGTAACGTTTTCTTTTGCCTTAAAATGTGATTATATATTCATAATAAGAAAGTTAGTCGTGTGCCACTCTCATCTGGTTAGAACAATTCAGCGATCGGACTTGTACAATAGCACATTATGACTGTGGCGTGACGATGCAAAGAGAGATAAACCTGTCTTACGCATTATGAAAAAATGTGAAATCCAGAGGTTATGATGATTTCTTTAGAAGAGTAGGACACTCTTCGAAATCACCATAAAGAGGATCGGGCGTGACGCGAGCCATTGTTGACTTGCTCTCTGATTTTGAGAGGAATTACCCACTCCCCCCACTGTATCATGATGGGTCACGGTGTCATGAATATAAATTTAGTACGACCCCTCCCAGTTTTGGACAATCGCTTGAAACCAAATTTTTTTCGACCCCCTACTTTAATTGGACGTCGAGGAAAATTTTTTCCAAACAGCCCCCTCAACCAAGCTGGCAGGGTTCGAACCAAATTAATATATATGATCACATGACGCTCCAGAACTAAGCAGTAAGCTCGAAATGAATCGCGTGATACATGCCCACTAATTTTATATGGCGATTTCCGACAGTTAGTTCACAATCCTACTTATTTGCGTCATTTATTATAATTTTCCTGCAAATATATATTAGTTTCTACTGAGCAACTGTGACGGATCATAGGATGTTCGGTTAAGTGATCGGTGAACAAGAATTCATGTATTATTTCACTCCGATGCACAGATTCAAACTGAGCTCCTCTATCCGATACTAAAATACGTGGTGTGCCAGGCATTTCACTCAAATATTGGGTAAATCTTTTATCTACAGTGTCAGTAGAAATATCTTTAAGCGGTGCCACTTCTACTTATTTAGTGAATTTATCTACCATTGTTAACAGATAACTATAGTCGTCTGTGGGGAGAAGTACACCAAAAAATATCAAAATTAGTTGTATGTAAACGTGCGCTGGATGATATTTGACCAGTAGGCCATTTTGTGTATCGCGTAACTTTAGCCGATTGGTACAGTGAACACCACTGGGCTCAAGGTTTAATTTTCTTATTCATTCCTGACCAAATGTGCTTCTCAGCTGTTATTTTTTGGGGTTGCTTTCGGACGAATGTGCTCTAAGTTGTGTGTATTTGTTCAAATATTTACCGCGATACAACTAAGCACATATGGCCTTGCATTTTTGGATTCACCATCACATATAACAATATAATTTCCAATCTTTGTTGGTTTTAGAGGCAAAGTTGTTCTTTTAAAAAATCTGTAAATGCATTATCATTACCTGTACTTTGTCCCACGAGTCATCCATTTAGGATATTTGGATAATTATCTAGCGTATAGGTTAAAACCACGTTATCTTGGTCCTTTTAAAGTATTATATAGAGGTGACAAAACGGTGACGATTTATATAAATGCGAACATACAAAAGGTTTCAATAGATAGAATAAAACTTGCGATCATTACATGTGATGTACAGACGTTTAACGAGACAAAAGAAAGTAAGAAAATCCTTAAAAATAGTGTACAAAATCTAATATTGTTTAATGTCGATGATTTAGCATGTGATACTTTAATATTTACAAAACTTCGCCGTTTGAAGGTTGGTCAGCAAAAGTAGTGTGGCTCAACACACACTCTTGGCAAAGGTGGGACTTCCTTTTGATGTACAATTATTATACTTATCCAAATTTATCAAATGTACCAAAATCTGGAATAGCAGATTTTGTGCATAATCTCAAGTCTGTCTGTATGTTAGACAAAAGAATTATAGTTTTAGCAGAGCTGCGGTTTTGGCGAAAAATTTTTTAATTTGAAAAACACAATTTTCGATAAAATACATTAAAAATAAAAAGAATCTAGTAAAGAAGTTCACGTTCGAGTCTCAACATAGTCGTTCCTTTTTTGGCAGTTGTTCCACTGTTGGCCAGGAGACAGTGTGAGTGGGAACTTATCGGTTCGATAATTCTTTGCTGCTTGGGTGTCCACTGTTGGCCAGGAGACAGTGTGAGTGGGAACTTATCGGTTAGATAATTCTTTGCTGCTTGGGTGTCCACTGTTGGCCAGGAGACAGTGTGAGTGGGAACTTATCGGTTAGATAATTCTTTGCTGCTTGGGTGTGCACTGTTGGCCAGGAGACAGTGTGAGTGGGAACTTATCGGTTAGATAATTCTTTGCTGCTTGGGTGTCCACTGTTGGCCAGGAGACAGTGTGAGTGGGAACTTATCGGTTAGATAATTCTTTGCTGCTTGGGTGTCCACTGTTGTCCAGGAGACAGTGTGAGTGGGAACTTATCGGTTAGATAATTCTTTGCTGCTTGGGTGTCCACTGTTGGCCAGGAGACAGTGTGAGTGGGAACTTATCGGTTAGATAATTCTTTGCTGCTTGGGTGTCCACTGTTGGCCAGGAGACAGTGTGAGTGGGAACTTATCGGTTAGATAATTCTTTGCTGCTTGGGTGTCCACTGTTGGCCAGGAGACAGTGTGAGTGGGAACTTATCGGTTAGATAATTCTTTGCTGCTTGGGTGTCCACTGTTGGCCAGGAGACAGTGTGAGTGGGAACTTATCGGTTAGATAATTCTTTGCTGCTTGGGTGTGCACTGTTGGCCAGGAGACAGTGTGAGTGGGAACTTATCGGTTAGATAATTCTTTGCTGCTTGGGTGTCCACTGTGGGCCAGGAGACAGTGTGAGTGGGAACTTATCGGTTAGATAATTCTTTGCTGCTTGGGTGTCCACTGTTGTCCAGGAGACAGTGTGAGTGGGAACTTATCGGTTAGATAATTCTTTGCTGCTTGGGTGTCCACTGTTGTCCAGGAGACAGTGTGAGTGGGAACTTATCGGTTAGATAATTCTTTGTTGCTTGTGTGTCCACTGTTGGCCAGGAGACAGTGTGAGTGGGAACTTATCGGTTAGATAATTCTTTGCTGCTTGGGTGTCCACTGTTGGCCAGGAGACAGTGTGAGTGGGAACTTATCGGTTAGATAATTCTTTGCTGCTTGGGTGTCCACTGTCGGCCAGGAGACAGTGGGAGTGGGAACTTATTTCGTTAGATAATTCTTTGCTGCTTGGGTGTTAACAGTTCTTGTTTCTGCTCATGTTTTGATTTTTAGATTCGGTGTCAAGAATAGTTTTGATTCAGGGGATGTCAATTTATTGTTTCATGAATGGAACTTAAAGAGGCTTAATAATATATGATGTTGTATATAAAAAGAGAATACTGTTCCAATTTACTTCAGCAAGAACATTTTACTAAGAATTTTTAATGTTGTAAATAATGATAAATTGTTGTACTATGAGGTTTATTAAAGTAGCTATAATGTTTATCTCATTAGCGGTTTGCAAGCAATCTACTAATAAACACACTGAATAATATAACTTTTATTGAATCATATAGTGGCAGTAGGTACTGTGTATGAAAGAATTTTTCACTGCTTGCAAACATGAGACTAGCAGCAGCTTAATGGATTTGTCAAAGTAAAAGAGCATTTATGCAAAATTAATACCTATGCCGTGATACGCAGAAACAATCAATCGGTCAGTGGTAAAAATACTTGTACATGTTGAATTATTTTGTTAATGCCAAAAACATACAAAAGATTGTGAACATTATTGCCTGAACGGTAAATTCAATATTAGCAATATGTGTTAAATGTCCAGTTAAAAGGTTGCTCGAAACAAAAGCAGCAAAAGCTTGCACCTGCTTTCCCTTCCTACAAACTGAAACAGAATTATAGCGGATAATGCTAAAATTTTATTGGCGGTATCAAATTTCGGTTTTTCTAGAAAAACTCAGTTCTTCTTGCCAATCCACATGTTTCTAAAGAATACGTAATGTGCTATTGTGAGAAAGTAGCTTTGAACACAATCACATTAAAACGAAGACAGACGATACGAGCATCTAATCTCAAATACATTACGTGAAGCAATCGTTGAACGATAATCTTATTCCACTACATTGCTTCAAGGTTCAACAAGTTCTTTTCAAACGTCATAGCGAGCCACGCCTATGGTTTAATGCAAACAAAATGACTAATTTTATACAAGATGCTTCACTAGGACCGTTGGGTATAGCATCACTGTTAATTATTGGCTAGTGTGTACCAGAGCATAAGTAACACTTAAAGACTGCGCAGTTTTGCATAATCACTCATTGCTGCACCTTAAGTCAAATTGAGCTGTTCATTGCAAAGGTACCATTGACTAGCAATATTTGGTCTAATATTCTGGCTCATCAAATCTTTTATTTTATCTTAAAACTAAATCTCAATTCGCGACGAAGTCAACAGTATCACCCTGTCGCTGAAACGGCAGGCTCGCAGTGAAATTATTAAGCCAAACAGAGCGAAATATCTGAAAGCCAAATATTTAATATGTATGCACGAATTTTAATCCAGCGTAATCCTTTTTTAAATTCATTTCGTTTTTCGATAATACATTGGGTAATAATGATGGCATTGACTAAGGATAACTGTCAAAGTTTGCGAAATAACATCAGTAAGTCACGAGATTTAGTAACAAAATATCTGCTATTCTGGCATAAAGTTGGCAGATTTTGTTCTATTACTCATTTGCCAAAAGGGTTATTGGCTAAATGTCATGTCTGCACGTGAAATACGTCATACCACATGTAATGTGAAAACTTCATATCTGATCACTTTAACGGTTTCTACATTAAAAACGAAAACAACAACATTCGCCTCAATTCTGAACAAATCTTGAGCTTTAAAACTGGTCTATGAAAACTACTGAGAAATGGGTTTATAGTTATGTGTCCATAGTTAAGCTTAATCAATGGTGAAGAAATTACGGATGTGCACACAAGTGTTCCTAAAGTATAGCCGTTTTGTAATAAATATTAGCATTAGTGTGGTAACCTAGGAACAGCACATTGTTTGTAATTCTATTACATGTATTGTGACTAGTAAACTAAAATCAATCCTCCCCTACCAAAAAATACGACGTTGAATGAGAAATAAGGCGTGTCCTTATTAGATTATACTATTGGCAGCTAACTTGCAGATATTTGGCACTACAGGTAATAGATTAGGCTCTAGGTTTGCGATGACTGAAAAACCGAGCCTAACATCTGCGTGCAAGAGCCATGCCGAGCTGAGCCTACCGTGTTAAGAAAAGCAGGGGCGGCTCTTACAAACTCTTTCTAAAACACGAGCATAATCATAGTTCTTAATAGTAGCCAACAGCAAAAACAGCAGAGGTTACCACGGTTCGACTTTTAAAAGTTGTAAAGGCAACTATATATAGCTACTTTGGTGGTTAATTGTGCTTTCTTTAATGTTAAGGAACCGCAAACTTTTGCTGTAAATAGTCTTTAGAAGTTTGCCATGGGAAGAGCCGAGTGTAGACGCTCTGGACGCGATACGCGAAGTGGCTCAAGCCGAGCAAAGCCGAGCTGCACTTGGTTCAGGAAGAGTTACCCTAGTCGGAGTTTAAAAACTGGCTCCTTATCACTTCCATTTCGCACGCAAAAAAATAAATCCACCTACACAATAGTGATTAGCACGAGCCGATATTTCAGGCTCGTTTCGGCTCTGCTCTACTCAAATGTTACTTCGCTCGGCTTGGCTCGGCTCGGGCCGATTTAGTCGGATGTAGGCTATGCTTGAATCGACTCGAACCATTCAACTTCCGGCTCGGGTCGGCTTGCCATTAGTTGTGTCCGTTCGGTTCGAAAAGTTCCAAGATTGAAACTGGATATGACGGATGTGGACGTACAAACGCATTCGCAAATGGATGTAATTTACCATACGTGACAACCTAGTTCGCTGTTTAGGCTAATACACTTTTGCAACAAATTAAGTAACACTGCTAAAATACTTTCACGCTCAGGGAAAGCGAATATTATAAAATGATGAGGAACACCAAAGCCAACGGCGAATTTTGCAGTTGGACAGCAAAGCCAGATATCAGCTACGAAGAGCCGTTATTAGATCACAGAAGAGTATGGCAATCCTTCAGGTTTGCTGAGTTATCAAAGTACGAAGTGGGGGATGTAATAACAATGTGCTACAGATCCATGTTTTTGCACTACTGACACAGACTGGGCTAATATTCCTGGGACACAAAAGTCACGCTACACTCATGTTATTCACCAACAAACGAAGGCTCCACTTTATATCGGGCAATATTCGACAACAATGTTCATATTCTTGGGAAGATCATAGAAACTATGCTGGGTTGCAAAGCAGTTGCGAACACGCTATTTACGTGACTCTGTTATCGTTGCGATTTGTACGTATTATGTCGAGGCCACTCGATCGTAAACATTTGGTTTCAGAATGATAACTCGATCGCACTATACAGTACAAATATTTTAAAATTGATGCAACCTCGGGCGTGAAGCTATGAAAAATGAAGTGGAATATCTAGACTTCAACAGACAAACTGTTCCTTCCCTAGAATTTCCCTAGGCTGAAATTTGTGAATTTTTAACTTACAACGAAACTTTTGGGACCGATCGACTAAGCCAGGCAAGGCGGTTCAGGAAGTATCCATTTCGCCCACATTTATAAATTTTTTAGACTTTTGGGTTCCCCTTGGAAATTTATATATAATCATAAATTCATTCAGATCACATTGGCCAGCTGAGTCGCACGCCGTCAAAATTAGCGAAATCGGTTCACGGATTAAGAAGTTGCTCGCATTTATGTGAAAATCTAAGCCTAAGGCAACGCCTATGCATTAGTCTAAGCCAGTAACGATTTGCGCTCATTTTTACGTCATTCCACTCACCTCGTCAGTGGGTTCGAATGATATATGAAATTATACATTTAACAAGAAACTTTTTTCGAAAAATTTGGGTACCAAAGGGGAGGATCGTTGGCAACCTGAATATAGAATTTTTTATCATATATGCGTCCTAAATATGGCCGAGATGGAAATTTTGTGAGAGCTGAGCGAATGGTATCAAAATTCCCGATGTATATTCCAGCTTATCCTATTGTTGTATTCTAAGAAAGACCCGACGAACGTACTTTCCTGCAC
>JASANE010015939.1:0-14084 GCA_030248225.1 Trileptium ribeirensis
GTGCATCTACTTCGTTCAGTTACGTATTGCTGACTGGCAATACTGATATCAAATGTTAACATTTACACATATGCTGCTTAATCACCATTTTATATTACCAGTTCTAACATCTAAAGCTGAGAATAAAGCGTCCAAAACTTTATACTTTGTGTGAATGTCGTAAAATCTTTATAGTTTATAATTTATGGTATTTCATGTGATTAATGTGTTCACATTTCACGTATAGCTATATGGCTACTGCATGTAAACGTTGACTTCACCATTGTATAAATCTTACTTCGAAGTCTTCGAAAACAATGTAACTATATGTTGCTGTTGTCGCACCCCATCAGTTTGCAAAACAATTAACAGACTTGGTTTAATGCTAATCAATAAGTTTGGTTTGTTTCGAACAAATAATCGGCCACTCGCTACTTCATGCTTTGTTTATTGTTTACACTGGCTGCTGATAGAAATGACGTGCGTATTTCCAGGTGTCCTTGCGGAATAACTGCTAATTTAGTTGTTGAAATAAAATTGTATGCAATGTAAATCTTTACAATGCGTTTGCACAAAAGACAATTAATTTCATATAGCGTCGTGAAATGAATTTTTTATCTTAGATCGACTTTGAAATCGTTATTTCTGGTGATATTACTGTATCTAAAATATTTGTCTGATTTATAGATAAAACAGTGTATTATACGTCTACATTAAAATATTTGATTATAAATTAAGCATCAAAATTTAATTAGGACTTCTCGATTGCCAATTACTAGACAAAATGCTTAAAGTAGTCCTGATGATTGCCTTAAAGTGAAGTACGCCTTAGGCTTTCCTTCATACACGTACCTTCACCCTAAAATTTAATGTATGCTTCGAAGTTTATATTTTGGTCATATAATATCGGTGTGCCTAGGTTACACTTAGAACATCGTACTAAAAGCTATACTATTTTTCTAACCTCATACCTAAACGGTCTTCATTATTATATAGGTATATGCACGAGGAAATAATGAAAGGCATGTTACTTCAAAAATGCGTGAAGGACATAAAAAGTGGTAAGTCTTGGCGCTATAAATCTAGGCTTAAACTGCTATCACAGTATACTTTGTAAGAAGTCAGGTCAATCTTAAAAACTTCAATGTCTTTGAAGTTTGCCATGACAAATTTTGGCACTTTCTGTGGCTTGAGCAAAATTTTTAATGTTCTTGTGGTTTTAGCGTTTAGGTTTTAGTCTTCTATTTTGCGGTGAATTACAATGCGCCAGGGAATCTACATATATTTTTAGTTCAATCTGACGACAAAGTCCAGAACTGAAACTGTACTAATTGAGTGAGTGATTTATTCAACAAATCGCATGGAGGTTTAATGATCAGATTGAACTAAAAATATATGTAGATTCCCTGGCGCATTGTAATTCACCGCAAAATAGAAGACTAAAACCTAAACGCTAAAACCACAAGAACATTAAAAATTTTGCTCAAGCCACAGAAAGTGCCAAAATTTGTCATGGCAAACTTCAAAGACATTGAAGTTTTTAAGATTGACCTGACTTCTTACAAAGTATACTGTGATAGCAGTTTAACGCTATCTATAGCGCCAAGCATGACCACTTTGATGTCCTTCACGCATTTTTGAAGTAACATGCCTTTCATTATTTCCTCGTGCATATACCTATATAATAATGAAGACCGTTTAGGTATGAGGTTAGAAAAATAGTATAGCTTTTAGTACGATGTTCTAAGTGTAACCTAGGCACACCGATATTATATGACCAAAATATAAACTTCGAAGCATACATTAAATTTTAGGGTGAAGGTACGTGTATGAAGGAAAGCCTAAGGCGTACTTCACTTTAAGGCAATCATCAGGACTACTTTAAGCATTTTGTCTAGTAATTGGCAATCGAGAAGTCCTAATTAAATTTTGATGCTTAATTTATAATCAAATATTTTAATGTAGACGTATAATACACTGTTTTATCTATAAATCAGACAAATATTTTAGATACAGTAATATCACCAGAAATAACGATTTCAAAGTCGATCTAAGATAAAAAATTCATTTCACGACGCTATATGAAATTAATTGTCTTTTGTGCAAACGCATTGTAAAGATTTACATTGCATACAATTTTATTTCAACAACTAAATTAGCAGTTATTCCGCAAGGACACCTGGAAATACGCACGTCATTTCTATCAGCAGCCAGTGTAAACAATAAACAAAGCATGAAGTAGCGAGTGGCCATTATTTGTTCAATACTTGCCAAACTATTGATTAGCATTAAACCAAGTCTGTTAATTGTTTTGCAACGATGGGGCGACAACAGCAACATATAGTTACATTGTTTTCGAAGACTTCGAAGTAAGATTTATACAATGGTGAAGTCAACGTTTACATGCAGTAGCCATATAGCTATACGTGAAATGTGAACACATTAATCACATGAAATACCATAAATTATAAACTATAAAGATTTTACGACATTCACACAAAGTATAAAGTTTTGGACGCTTTATTCTCAGCTTTAGATGTTGTAACTGTAATATAAATGGTGATTAAGCAGCATATGTGTAAATGTTAACATTTGATATCAGTATTGCCAGTCACAAGTTGTAAGGCTTAGTATTTAGTAATTGATTTTATATCTGTAAATTTGCTCCAAACAAATTTCTACACAATAAAATTTTCAACCATATCAGCTTTCCTTTTACCATTATATCGATGTTAACACTATGATTCGTACTAATTATTGTTGCAAAAGAGGCATTATTTTAACGCTGCTCGAGAAAGGAGAGATATTAGAGACAAATGTATCGGTAAATGCAAACTCCGAAACGTATCAGATACAAAGAATTGAAGAGTTCTGTTAGTCCTTTCCGAGCTGTAGTTATTGTAATAAAATTCTACTTAACATATAGTGTCGTAGCCAGGTAACAGTATCATTTATATTGCTATAGAATTATTTTCAGCAATGTGGTTAATGAAAAACAAATTTCTTATCAGATTTGGAAGTTTTAACAAATTACATGCAATAATTAATGGTCGCAATTAGCTATCTACTAAACCCAACGGTCAATATACACAATATTACCCGCTGCCGTTGCACTCAGTAATACCACCAGATAATTATAAATGGTAAAGGGTAATCAAACCAGAAATATATTACCATTGTCACACGGCAAAGATAAAAAGGTTGCGAATGAACGCAGATTTTTCATGCTCAGGTTTTGATTAACCCCTCTACGCATGCGGTTGCTGTACGGTAACTCTATATAGTAGGAAGTTGCGCAGTAACTAATTCCGTTGCGCAGCGTTCATGTCGCCGGGTGGTCTATTTATCGCCTCTTGAGAAGCCATGATGAGAAGAACAGCCCAGCGTCATAACTCAGTGGATAGTGAACATGAATCTAAGGGTAACGGCCAGGCTTATGTTCATATCACCAGCAACAGTTTTTCACGCTACTACGAAATACTAATTCATAAAATAGGTGATTAACTAGAAATAAGGTGAATTTTTATGTGATATTGACAATAGAATACCAGCTATAGAAATTACGTCGGTAGGTATATATCCTTAGATTTGAAAAGATCCGTCGATGTTCTACTTTCTATGATACCCAAACAAGATTAACCGGGACACTCCAACTGGCTAGACACACGGGTTCGGCTGCACCAATTAGAAACCATCAACTTGGGTTATGGCTACTGCTGTATACGTTCGTACAACCGGACGCAATAGATACGAAACTGGGAGGCATGAAGGAAGCTTAGTGTTATGCATCAGCTTTGTCATTTGGACACGGTTTGGCATCTTTAATTTCAAATATAACATATATGTATATATTGAATTTTGTATTCTATTTATATATTTATATTTATTGCTCGCGGTTAACACAATTTGGTCTACTCATATCTACACTGCTCTTGTTATATCATGATAAAAGTTTCGGCACACACTATGTTGTGGCTTATCTTCCGACCATTTGTATATACGCCCGAACACATTTTCATTCATGTAAAGCAACTTTAATAGCTACAAAATCTAGATGAACAATGGTACTTACCCAGCTGAAAATGACTCAGTTATATACAGTCTTGCTTTGTTTTTTTACATATAAAGGTGAAAATTTAGGCGCAAGGCTCGGCTCGGTTTGGCTAGGTTCCACAGCCGAGCCGCGCGGAGCCTGCCTTAATCTATAAAGAACTGAACTGAGCCAAAGTCAAAAATCCCTCTGTGACAGACGTACCAAGCATTGCCAACTGTATCCTGCAAAGCTCCAGTCTACCCTTAAAATCTCTTATGTGAAACAAAACATAATTATAACAGCTGGGGTATTGTACAATGTATTTCCAAAAATTACATATATAGTATAATCTAAAACAAATTTCGTCGACTCCTTATTTAAAAGCTCTAAATATAACTTTATATTGTTCTTTTCAGTGGTTTTTATATTATATTATCTTTTTTTATACTCAAACATTTAATTATTAGCATCCTAAGAGTTGAGCCGAGCCGGACACGGTTCATGAAGAGCCGAGCCAGAGCCTACGATATGTCTGCGAGAGCCGAGCTGAGCAGGACATGATTCAGGAAGAGCAGAGCCAAGCCAGGGTTTGAAAAACTGGCTCTTTCTCGTGTCTACTATATTGTGATGACACGTGCAGTGCCCACTATGATTCGGCTTATCTGCTAGTCAATTGTCTATTCGCCCGAACACAATACAAAGTGTTACAAATTTTCCGGTTGACGTCATCAGAAGCGAGCTACTTCTGCAATAAATTGCAATAATTTCTATAATCTTCGATTACAGGTGCTAGGCGAATATACTCGCATTAGCCTTAGTAACAGAGGGATCAATGTGACGTGTGCAAGCAAAAACGTGCGACCTTCATGCAGCAGTTTGTGAATTTCCACTTAACGTTCCTAATTAACTATTTCTGGGCGCAAGCGATCAAGTAAAGTCAGAATTAAATGCCACGTTTCCCTGAGCATCGTTGAGCCCGATTACTAAACTGATCCCATGACCAAAAGACTCAGTATCGCCCCATCACTGAAATATACACAAATTTATAGATATATCTAAATACAAACATATACAATATATATATGTATATATATCTTTGTAGGATATAATTGGAATTAAGAGTTCCTGTTTCAGGAAACAAAGAGTACGTTGTATAACATGTCAACGTTTATCGCATTTCGTGGCGTCTCAACTCCATCGCTTCGTGATACTGGATTTCAACCGACTTGTTTTACTAGTATCACTCACTAACTATCTTCGTTTTCGGATGTAATCAACAAATTGACAAAGCGATGACACTTGGCATATGTAAAATAAAGGCTTACCAACATATATATAAAATATTTAAAACACATGCTGTTATTCCATTTGTATAAAGGATTTAACGCATTGGTTTTGGATTATAAAATTTATCTTTTATCATTTTATCTACTTACTTTGCTTTCTCTCTTACTTTTGTTTCTCATTTAATTAATTGACTCTTGTTGTTGCTATTGCATTAAGCCTCAACAATGTCACGATTTTATTAGCAGAATAATTTTATTCTGTTCTATTCAGCCGAGTTTGTAGCCATATTTTCTGTCCTTTTTTAACATTTGGCCAATTATTGCAATAACTTGGACCGAGACTCGGTTACCGTGGTCAAAACTCAACTAGGCGAGTGATTGTAGTTTATAAAGCTACAAGAGTTACGTCCCTTGTGATTATGCCTAAATAATTTAGTTGCCGTTATATAGCAAAATGTTTATGTCAGGCTGTTGTATCAATTCGGGTTTCTATATACTACAAGTGCTTACTGGTTGTACCTAGAATTTTCATTTGAAATGTCATATAGTCTAGACACGCCATATCCGTTAGATGGCGTTATAGTAATATATATTTAGGGCTGTAAGATAGGTGTCTATCTTCCAGCGCTTTAGTCTTAACAATCATGAACTTAAAATAACGAAATAGACTATTTTAGATGATATATAATTCAGCAATTATCCGTGTTTAGAGGTTTGGATTAATATTAGCAGTTAATGAGATAATTTTAAGTCCGAATGAACATACAAAACATGCAATGCAAGTGATCTTTTTATCATGCCTTATATACCAAAATGTTTTCACATGAAGGATTTACTACACTAGAAGAATGCTAATAAAACGGTGGACACAACCTTTTAAACAGCATTTTGCAATTTTGATTTGTTGTTTTTTAATAGGAGGTTTCGAACGCATTAGTCCGTTCTGCAGCTGAGTTTGTCAAATCAAAAGAACAATAGTACAACATGGATGCATCCTTCACAAACATGTTAACTTCTATGGGACGTGCAAGGTTTTCTCTTCGAGAAACGTACAAATGTATTCAACATTGACAATTACTGTATATTTATCTCCAAAACTTATCGCAATCATCTATCTCCATTTTTGACCGCAAAAATTTGATCGTCGGATTCTGGCAGAAACGCCCTCACACTACAACTGCTTTTTAACGTGTTCGCCGAACGCTTAGTAGATGATTTTGTTTTTACGCCAGTTTCTTGATTCTATATTTCTCTCAAAAATACGTGAAACTGTTTCAGACAGCATAAACTTGGTCAAGTCATTAAAGCTAATCATACTAAACATATGAACCATAGTTGGTTATTACCGTTTCATTGTCTTTTATGCAATGACTAGGATAATTATATTATGTTTCTTGTATGGATTTATTATGAAAAATGTGAAAAGTTCAGCGAAACGAGTGCAAGCGGCCTGTAAATAAACAAGTCAAATTTTAGGCAATTCATTAAAAAAGAGAAGTCAGTGCTTATAATTTATTTTAAAAGAATATTATAGACAACTTTATCGACATTTTTATCTTTATGCATAATTAAATGGCTTATGTACTGCAAATTTTTAGCCAAAAATGCTTAACTATCCACAGATTATACAGCTTTAATCGTTAAATTTAGATAGTTATTCTAAAATTTAAAGATATATCCAGGTATATTTCTTGACAGGTGCAGGACATTGGATTTTATATGATGATATGACAGTCAATATCACATGCACTGTAAAAATTTGAACTGAATTGGTCAAACGACAACCAATTTACAAACGATAGCGACAATATTCACGCTATTTCTAGCCTGAAACATGGTGTACTTGATGGGTGACGAGTACATTGTCTATAATAGAAGATATAATTAATGCAACATTTCTACCGTTAGTTCAAGAATTACTCGGGTTCCGCTTAATTAATTAGTTAACATTTATGGGCATATCCAGCTTCGACTTCATAGTCTACAGATATCAAACCTAGTTTTTCTTTGATTTAATGCAGAATTCTTCATAAAACGTGTGATCTGCCAAACCAAAGCTATATCATATGAGCAATGGTAGCGGGCAATGCATTCACAGTGTACATGAGGTAAATAGCAACCTTTATTTATATATGCAGCGTTTGCAATTAGTTTCACATAAGACAAAACCCAACCGTAAAATTTATCCCTTAATTTGAATGTAGGTACTGCAGAAATCCTTGGTTTACGAAAACACGAACGTTTCCACCATTAAAAAATTGAAATAGCCTTCAAAGTAAACGATCAGCTGAATACAGCGTTTAAGAAAATTTATTACAAATGGCGGACATATTGCGTGAGAAATTCCAAAGCGATTTCTCTTTTAATGATGATTTAAAGCAGTTACGACCAGCAAGTTGGGAAAATATGAAATCTTTCCTGTTGCAATAATTATTTTCGCTATTTGGTTTTAGCTTTTAGCTAATTTGGCTGTCGCCAACTCCATATCCTAAATAAATTGTTTAGAACCATCCGTTTTTTAATTTAAAACTTATTACTATTTTTTTAGTTTTACTAGGATAAAATACTGTTATCCACGAAGCAGTCTTATCCCGTAACGCGGTCTTACTTGGCGAAAGTCTTATAACACAAGCACAAAAATGATAGCGGATATAGACCTGAGACACTAGCTGACATTTTACAAATTACACAACGTATATATATGTGACCTGCTTTACCTAACCGTCGTGTTGTGCAGGGTTGTCAAACGCGTTATTTGTCCTTTGTATTGTTGTTGATATTCGGGTATCGTGAAATTCGTTGAAAAGGAGATATGCGACATCGCTGCCACGTTATATAAGAGAAGATGTACTTGATTTCGTTGACAACCAAACGACTTCATGTAACAAATGCTCTCCCACGTCTGCCTATTCCAATTTCATGTCGTGCAGCTGATAAGAATCTCCTTTGTGACCTTGGTTATTCGAAAATATCAAAATGAATCGCAGCCTACAAAGTTGCGGTTCTTTTATAAGTGTGTTATGCTTTTGCTCTTTGACCACAGCGTTCTTTCAAGTGTTAATTCTGCAATTGGATGAACTTCGTAGTGCCTAATTTCTAAGGTAAAACTATGCGAAAGCTTCAACTGTCGCTCCAAAGAGTGACTTCACAGATCACACAACGGTTTCGGAACCTCAAAACAACACGGGCTGATTTTTTCTTTGCAGTTATACTGAAATAATGATTGATGATATCAAATTTTAATTTATGACAGTTTAAGGACGAAACTTATGTATTCAATTCAACCGAAGGTTAGGCTTAGAATTAGGCTGTGGTTTAGTCTTAGTCTTGCCCAAGGCAAACGCGAAGACTTAGGGTTAGAGACTCAAAATGTTATGCGATCACCCTGAGGGAAACTTTCCGTAATACGGAATAGGGCTTAACATCATACGAATGACTGTACCCTTTGTTCAAGTTTGTATACGTGTCAGCAACTGTTGATATTTAATTATAAAAATCTTTTTGTCCTGTTATTATAAATGTCAGATATGCACTGCGACACCGTATTCTGTTGAGTGTTATAGTTAGCTGATAGACCGCACATGACATGCGTTTGCTTTACCGGTGATGTAACTAATGCACCACTAGGCATTACAGTTTGCTAGCAAAATACAGAAACGTTGCAATTCTTGTGCGATCTCTCCAAAGATGAAAATTTCAGCTGCGTATGGTAGATCATAAATACGGCGGTGTGAACTGAACATAATGCCAAGATTATCCTGATGAAGAACCCAATCCGCGCGCGTAGTTAAACATCTCTATTCTTCATCGAAGGGAATGGTTGTATGTATGAATTGAGTTTTCTCATAGTTGAAAATCCATTGTCGACAGATTTCAAGTACAATTCAGTTTCCTTGGAACCAGAGAACGCAACAGTAATTTGTTTGGTTCCATTGTTACCTGCCAACAGGGTCAAACGATGTCTAGCAAAATATAAAACTACCATAATTTCTTAACATAATTTGTGTCTTCGTTTAAGCAAAACACCAACGGAAGATATTAGTTCAAGATGTTCTCAGTTACGATACACTCTATTACTTTAATAAAACACTCAGTAGTTTGCTCCAGTAATTTTATCAAAGGCGCTTTTCTCTACTCTTCAAAAATGGTAAGATAACGGCAGTATTCGTTGTTGCAGCGGTGACATCTGTTTTGTCGGAAATTGAGTGCAAAAAAAGATCATCAGTTCACCCTCGTTCAGCTTCGACAATCATTACGCCAATATCCCATGCAGCTTTCTTTCACTTAAGCCTCCTAATAGCTGTTAATAAGTCAATTGTTTTGGAACGATCGCCTTCGTTGTGCTTGCAATACATGTTCCAGAATAAGTCGTTCGTTTGGATATGCTGCGGCGGCGGTGGTGCGTCCACAGTATATAGTAGTTCTAGATATATGCCCATTTGTTTAGATACCGAGTTGTGTCAATAATAATGTTTGAATGATTTAATGTCACTCAGCGGATTGGACTGCGGAATGACTATATATTGTTGTCTATTTTAAAAGGACGTAACTGACGAGACGCTTTACTTAAACATATCCGCCATTTGAACAATCAAGTGTAAATCATTCATTACTCCAAAACGACATAGCTCTATCCCTATCCTTAATGAACTTATTTATTGCTCTTTTTTGGCTGCATTCATCAACAGTTAATTAACTTTGAAACGACGTAACTAACGCAATTCCTGGTTACGTGGTTACGTCCATTTCGAATGAGTTTTATTTGTCTTATGTCTCGTTAACTCAGTTGGGAGTAAGGCAGTTAGCGATAGTAAGTTCATGAACCACTTACCAATAGCACAGCATAATGGGACGCGAGCATGTTCAAGCCTGAAACTGTTGCACCACCAAAACACACAACAACAACATAACTCAATTGCAAAATGCTATAAGTAAACAAATGCGTAATACTGCACTCAGATATCATAACTGTGAATGTCGTGGTAAAGCCCGAAATGCGCCAGTTACCTTTGCTCTGTTTAGACTAACGTGGTCGCGACTGTAAATCGATTCTAAAGGAACGGTTAGCGATTTTGAATGACTATTGGGATTACGATAACGTAGAAATACAAAACAATTTTGCATCCCAACATACAGTGATACACGATTCGAAAGAGTGTTTTCACGTAGGCTAAAAATATATCCAAGTTGTTTTATATTAAAAATATAAATAAAATTTCAGTGTGTAAAGCAATGATCCTGAGCACAGACCAATGAACTAAGCAATAAGTATGTTCTGCTTTGAGCAAAATATATGAAACTGGTGTTTTGGACTGTAATATATTTGTGGAAAATTTCGTGGTTTGGCTACAGAATGCATAAACCTGTTTCCTAATATTGAAAAACACATTAAATTCGGGATGAACGAGCCCCATCATCTGAATGGCAATTTGAGCTTAGCGAAAATGTATGAGCTGTATCTCAAAAGGCGCGAGTCTCGGGTTTATTAAAATAAATTGAGCTAGCTTTTGCTTAAAAAATTTTTATGTCCATCAAGTCGAAAAATAACGCATGCATTCTTGGTAAAAGACGTCGGTTTGACTAGTAGAGAGATAGCAGAATATAACAAGTATGTCCGAAACGCCGTTTGTGCAGTTGAAAAACTTAAGACTCTGAAAGAAATATCTCGGTGACACCGAGAATTTATCATGTTTTGACCTGCAACATGTCATCGACAGTTTTCTAATTAACGTAAGTGATGCGCATTATAAAACACAACCAAATTGTTATAACCTAATCGTTTTAGACGCAGGCAGCCAACGAGGTTTATTTTACTTTTGGCCAGAAGATAACGGTCATCGGGAACTATCGAGAGCCACACTGCTGCAGGAATATTTTAGCCGATGATGAAAAAAATGAAAAAGCAGCATTATATCTCTTTTGCGATTTGACAAGTAGTCAAAAACCTATATATTTTCTCGCCACTACGATTTGTACGGTAGGGTTGGTTAATTATTCAGGCATTGAACGTATTCGGATATATTTTTTGAAAACTTTTCTCGGCAAAACGGCGTGATTCGATAGATTCACAATAGTGGAGGGAACAATAAAGTTGGAAATATAGTTATACTATTTGGATATTGCACATTAATGGGTGTGACTATAAGGCTTACCGCAGCTATAACATGTTCAAATTTGATAACGAAGTATATATTTCTATAATTAAAAAAACGCGATCAAATTCCTGATTCAACAGTCTTGGAAATTTATAAATCAGATGGATATGCAGGGCGTACCAATATTTAGGTGCTAAAAATTCAGGAATGCACAGTTGGAGCACGTGTCTCATTAATTAAACATTTTTTCTTTGCGTCTAAGGAATTTTGTAAGGAATTTTGCGTGGATGCGATATAACCATTCTAAATTACAGATCGCTGCAGCTGTACACAACACAGGTTAATTACGATAAGGATAAGAACATAGATAATCTATCGTCGTTCAGAGTGGTCTTTTGTTCAATGTCCATTCAAATTTTAATTTTTGTTCGTTCAATTCGTTATCCTACGTTTCGATTATTGCAGAGTCGTTCAGAATGTTAGGGATTTTGTCTAAATATTCTATTTTGTTAAGCAATGCCATCATTCACCATTACTTGTGAGGTTAAAGTTATATCTTTAATTGCTGAAAAATTGCTAATGCATTGTGCTTGACCCCCTGAAGAGTTTGCAATTGATGTTACTTTGGAAGCTGTTTGGAGCCATTTATAGAAACGACTGAGTGCTAATCTTTGGCGCAAACGCTTAAGCCCAAAACTTTGTGTTTGTAGTAAATGTATTACAAGAATGTTTCTACCATAGGACGGATTCGCAATTCGCAATTCTATATTCGCAATTTGCATATGGAAACAAATTTGGGCTCGATTGAGCAAACCTAAACTGTCATAATTTTTGCTCCTCACACAAATTAAGGCTGTATAACTATAATTAAGGACATTGCCACGGAGGTAATTTATTGGCGATTGATGGTTTTTCGGACCAGAGGCGTGGACATAACTAGTAGCCTTATGTCCTATCACAGTTTTGTGAAAGTCCAAAATGTCTAGACTGTTTGTTGTATGCCAAGTGGTTTGATGGATTGAAACGCGCTCTGTGGTTATTATTCACAACCTTAGGCGCTTCGTAGTAAGATTTCGATGCTGCAGTTAATTTAACAAGCGATTCTGTCGTAAAGTATATAAATGTCCTACTTTCTTAGTAGCTAATCGACTTTGACACTCGGTTAGGTTTTATCATCGGAAAGTTAGCCCGATGTGTGACTTCATTCAAATAATTCCATTTTGAATGACCACACATTACTTCGAGAAACCAGTCAATACGTTAGGTCATAGAAATTGCAAACTGAAAGTCTAAAATAGGGCATTTTAAATTATTTTCTCTATTAACATCTAAGCATGTGTTTCATACTTTTTATCAAATAGATATATTTCGAATTAATTTTTCACAATCCAAAACCAAACGTTAATCATAATCTCTTCTAACTACAATCAAAACCCTAAAAAATATTAAACTACTGTCTCAAAATCTAAACTAAACTTTTAAACTTTTTTATAATATCTTACAAATTCTATCAAGGTCTGTCATCAATATAAGTAACTTCCCCAAACTTTGTTGCACGTAACTTTCGCCATACTGGCACTCACACTTCAATTGAAGGCTGAAAACAAACTTTATTACGTTGAGTTTGAACCAATATATTTCGAATTAACAAATCCATTAGGCTTACTTTGCATACATTTATTAAGATTGGCAAATAATTTTTGCCTGAAGCAATTTTACTTCTGGCTGTCTTTAATTAGTTGTCAGAATGCGGAATATAAAATTCAGTTTACTACATTAATGTAAGCCTCAGTCGTGAAAAAAATTAATACTCTATACTCATACTATTGTTCTCTATACTCAGTATTGTTCCAGTAAGACAATCTTTATTAATATTTTCAGTAATATCTTGGACTTTATCATCATCTCACGAACATAAAAATAAAATGGCCATGACACTTTGCCACTAAAAGCTTTATCTGTCAACCCAAAACTGCGGCCAATAACTTTATTAAGTTCTGACAAATTCAAATCTCCGGCCCACGTTGTTATCGGTTGCAAAGTGCTATTTCATTTTAACTTACAATTTTTATTACGAAATTATATCTATAAATGTACACTATGTACAAATATATATTATATAGAAATATATATTTATATGAATTGTATAATTATATATATACGTATATATACATATATATATGTTATGTTATATGTTATTGTTTATTATGCAATATATATGTTGCATAATACTACATAAGTTATATATGTATATATGTATATTAATGCATATACAATTATATAGCATATATTTAAATGTAATGTAAATATATGTTATATAAATAATAATACATTTATATAGCGAATTTTTCGCAGAACGCGTTGCAAGAGCGCTTTAAATGAACATACGATAGGAAAAGAATATCAATAAATAAAAGCAAGTTAACGGCACAGCAAAAAACAAAAATTATGATGGCAATACATGAGATTTAAGTTTAGATTTTAATTCAAAGGCAGTCAGATTCGAATTGCGAAGATCTAAAGGTAGGTCGTTCTATAACGACGGTCCGATGAAGCTAAACCTTTTGCTTCTAATAGCGACATGCCGCAGTATTTGCGTCAGCATACCTGGAAACATTGCATAAATGGAGCATATCGCGAATATATGCAGGTGCATTTGAGACGAGAGCATTGCGTGCAGTTATAATTACT
>JASANE010015941.1:0-11963 GCA_030248225.1 Trileptium ribeirensis
TGATAGTGGTACCGGAGGCTCAATTATGGACGGTACTAGCCACGGATGTATTGTTCCGGCATCGAGCTCTTCTCTTGGCGGTGCAGGCACAGCACCAACAAGTGCATCAAAAGCGGCTAGAAGTGGTAAACGGGATGGTAAAAGCTCGGGTCGTCGTGCACGAGAACATCAAGAGAGTATGAGTGAACGTGAATATCACAAACATATGCAAGCCGTTCACAAACGGTCGCGAATGCGGCATTTCACTGATCCAGTCGATTTTGAAGGCATCTTACGAATCATTGGTGAGTTGATCTAAATAATTTATTCCTTAAAACATATATAACGTTTCCACGGCTTGCTTTAGTCTGAACAATTGTATTTGCGCCGAATTTAGCATTACACTTTAAAAATTTGGTCTAGTTGCCCACATGTATCAGTCATCAAATAGAAATACGATGGATTTCAGCTTTGTAGCTAATTTATAGATCTTGATGCGCCGTAGTATCTAAAACTAAGCCTTGTGTGTTAGTTTAGGTTATATGACAACCAAATTCTGACAATGTAGGTATTATTTGTTTAGATTTGGATTAAAAATCTTTAAACCACAAATGCGCAACGGAAGAACGAGTGAGACACATTCACGAGGATAATGTGAATGCGTGTTTGATGTCACGGGCGGGTTTGGCTTTACCGTCTTCTTTGTGGGATCAAAAAACTTTTGCCGCGCAAGTATGTGGGTGAGGGGTAGTTCGATCTCTGACTGACGTATGGAAATCGACTTTCAGTCTGAATATCTGAAGGGTCTCATAATTCTATTTTATTTCTTGCCATGGCTTTACAACATACCTACATTATATGGTGTCTTGTGAAAAACTGTTTCTTTCACCATTCGGCACTTCATTTTACTACCGAACCAACGAGCCGAGAGAGGAGGTTCTAGTTTGGTATAGACCAGTGATGCAACTGGGCATGCGGGCCTGGTACGGAACGATCCACCATTAATTTAGAAGAATCGGAAAAATCAAGGGTTACAATTATTTCTTTTAATTCTTTAATGATGGACGTTTCTTTTCGTTAGATACCAAGACCAACAAGAACCTTTGACTATAATGGTCATTTCTTTCATTAATAGTATTATATTTGAAAATATTTGAGCTAAGTATTGGAAAAAAATTGGAATGTAATCTGGGATATAAGTTTGAATTTTGTTTACACCTATGTGTGTTTTGTTGCTGTGCATGTTTATCGTAATTGGTTGGTATTTTTGTGATAGGCGGCTGTAACATGTGGCAAGCGTGGATCTACGGACTGATATCTCTGCAACAAATTCCTCACGCGATGCTTAATCTTTGCGTTATTTTTATGATGATCTCACCTGATCATTGGTGTTATATACAATATTTTGATCGTACGTCACATTTCCATGCCGCCGAATGGTCCCAGGATGACATTAAAAATGTTAGGTAAGTTCGTATGCATAAATTTCAGCGGACATTTTGTTCTGATGGTGACGAAATTTTTTTTAAAAAATATCTTTGTGTTCTGTGATTTTGACTGACTTTAGTTGCTTTGAACCTTAAAATATTCCACGTAGTCATTTTCGGCCGCCTTTCTAATATTGTTTTATCCACTTATTGTGTTGAAGAATGTGGGAATAATGTTCATTATGCTGGTTTAGTCCAATTACCGGGTTTAAGGCATTTATATACTTCTCTAGGTTCTGTTGTGGCCTTTTACATTTTCATTCAAGGCATAGTCATAGAAGCCTTGCAATTATAATATGGGTAGGCAAGCTATTCTGTGATCGTGATTTAATCGGAACCAGAATCGCAACCTGGTATTACAAATTTATATATAAAGTGTAACTGCGAAAAGAAAGTTAGTGAGAAAGAATGGCAACTAATGTATATAATACTCTACGCGCTGTGCGTATACTAGGCAAATGCGTTTTTCGTTTCCACAAGTGATAGTGATTTCTTGGAGAAAACCCACAAAACAAATCCTTATTTGACCTAGATCGGTGGCTATATCTATAAAATTAGTTCATTAGTATCGCTATAACAGATGTATACCCGCTGGTTTTATCCGGTTTTTGCCCCGAGCTGTGACCATAACTCAATTTTGAGGTCAAAGATAAAGAATCGAAAGATTAAGTTGAGGAGTCTTGCTTGCTGGAGATTTCTTGCCTAATTTCATATTTCTAGTTTAAAAATTCGCGGCGGAGAAGCATTTGGAAATGTTAAAATCTTATTTTTGGATCTAATGGCGTCCCAGTTCCCATAAATTTATCTTAGCTCATGTTTGAAACACTCGAATTAATTTTGGCTCGGGGCGACTTAGTGTTTAGGTACTAGGTTGGCGAAGGTCTAGAGTATTTTTGGACAGCTGACTATAATTTTAACACTTGTATCTCCCAAAAATCGCTAATTTACACGAAAAATAGCCTAATTTCGCTGTCGGCTCCCGCTTGTCTTAACTTTGGCTGGGCAAATAGGTGTTTGGGGGTGGCTTATACTAGGTCGGGAAATGTCAAGTTTATTATGACAGCATAACTATGATTTTGGCTTTTATAGTTCCCAAAAATATTTGTAATTTACTCCCGAAATGGCTGAATTTCGCTGCCAGCTCCTATTAGAAGCCTTAAATGAGTTTCGTTTGGGCAAATGAATGTTTGGGTGATAGATACTAGGTTGGGGAAGCTCAGGTTTATTTTTTAGACAGCCTTATAATGATTTTGGTTCTTCAAGGTCCCCAAAATACCATAATTTACCGCAAAATGCATGTATTTAGCCGTCAGCTCTTGTTCGTATCCCTTAAATTAATTTTGGTTAGGCAAATAGGTGTTTGGGTGACATATGCTAGGATAAGGTCAAGTTTGTATTTATGACAGTATAACTACGGTTTTGGCTCTTATAGTTCCAAAAAATATCGTAATTTATCCCCAAAATTACCAAATTTTGGTGTCATTTTCTGTTTAAAGCACTTAAATTAGTTTTGGCTGGCAAATTGGTATTTGGGTGACAGATACTATGTTATAAAAGGTTAATTTTCTTTTGAACAGACTAGCTATGATTTTGGTGTCTAACCAGCAAAAATACACTAAGTTACCCCCAAAATAGCCAAATTTCGCTGTGAGCCACTGCCTTTGAAGCCTTTATATTAAGTTTGGCTTAGCAAATTGGTGTTTAGGTGACAGATATATACTAGCTCGGGGAAGGTCAAGTATATTTTTTGAAGAATCTAACGATGATTATGACTCTTCTAGGTCTCAAAAATACCCAATTTGCCTCCAAGCTGTCCAAATGTTGCTATCAGCTGTTGTTTGAAGCCCTAAAATTAATTTTGGTTGGGCAAATCGTTTTGTGTGACAAATACTAGGTTGGGAAGGTCAGATTTACTTTTTGGGCTGCCTAACTTTAAATTTGGCTCTTATAGACTCCAAATACCCTGATTTAACCACAAAATGGCCAAATTTTGCTGTCAAATCCTGTTTGAAGTCCTTAAATTAATTTTGGCTTTTTAAGTTGGGGTTGGGTGGCATATGTTAGATCGGGAAAGGTCAAGTTTATTTTTTGGACGGCATAACTATTATTTTGGCTTTTATATCTCCCAAAAATATACTTATTTACCTCCAAAAAGGTGTGAATTTTGCTGTCTGCTCCTGTTAGATTGTAATAAATTAATTTTAGCTGGGCAAATTGGTGTTGGGATGACAGAAACTAGGTCGGGGAAGGTCAGGTTTATTTTTTGACAACGTAACTATAATTTTAGCACTTGTAGCTCCCAAACATACCCTAATTTGCATCAAAATGGCCAAAATTTGCTGTCAGCTCCTCTTTGAAACCAAATTAGTTTTGGGGGCAAATTGAATTTTGCGTAACATATAATAGGTCAGGGAAGGTCAATTTCCTTTAGGAACAGACTAATTATGATTTTGGTTCTTCTAGCTCCCTCAAATACCCCAATTTACCCCAAAATGGACGAATTTCGCTGGCGCTCCTGTTTGAAGCCCTGAAAGTTAATTTTTCCTGGGCAAATTGGCATCCGGGTGACAGATGCTAGATCAGGGAAGGTCGAGTTTATTTTTAGGGCAGCCTAATTATGATTTTGGCTCTTCAAATTCCCAAAATACCTTAATTTACCCCAAATGGCCAAGTTTGAAACCCTTAAATTTATTTTGGCTGGACGAATTGGTGATTGAGGGATAGATACTAGTTCGGGGAAGGTCAAGTATATACGTAAGTCGATACGTACACTAAATCTAACATACTATAAAACACCGTGCTTAATTGAAAGTGAAAACGGAATTTTCTGCCGCGGCGACTAATGACATGTGTCTTGCTCATTCAGCAAATAAATACATTTTTCATAAAGCCTTTGTCGTAACGCCTTAACCTCGGTTCGGTATTTCATTATGAGTGTTAAGAGTATTTTTCATCGGCAAACCTGTTTCGTGCGGTCGATTAATCAAACTTTACCTTACATTACTCTTTCCCAATAACTTTTGCAAAGGGTTTCTTTTTACATAGCTGTAAAGGGCATTTTTCCCATAATAGTTCAGTATAGCACATAGTTGTTATTCACATGTTATCTCATGGGAATCCTTATTCGTACTGATGGAATCGAATTCTGAGTGCAGTGAGTGAAACGACCGAAGTGGAGAATTCTTACTAGCCGTGTTGGTGGTGCAATTTGACAACGACCGTGGTAGGTTTTTAGGGTTGCACGCATAACTCAATTTTGCCTTCGCTGATGATTCTTGCGAAAGCTTATTTAAACGCTTGAAATTCTCTGTGTGTGCTTTAGTTATGGTCGATAGCTCTAAATCTACCGCCCGAAAAACGGGTCATATAAGCTCGGCTGGAACCCTAAGAGGTCCAGAAAATCGTTTTATATATTTATTGTAATTCGACAGTCGACGTAGAAATCTCAGTCAAATTGGGTTCATTTTGTGGAGCGAAAATAAGACTGTATCTAATGCTTTAGTAATCAGTTTTTTTACTATGTAGTATTTAGGTCAAAACGTTTTTTAACGTGGGCCAATGAGATTCAAAAATACAAGAATACGGTAATGTCTCCACAATCCTTCGAGTTATTTGGATGTTTTTGGTGGTATTTTGTAGGACAATTCATCCTGCATAGTGCTGCTGATGTCATTATATACGCTGCAGGGTTGTGTGAAAACCGGGTTTTTTCAGTGGGACATGGGACCCAAAATATACAAAAATGGTATTATATCGCAATCGCTCGAGCTATATGGATGTATTTGGTCTCTTCTATGTAGCATGGTGTACGGTTATTGTCATTATATACTTTGCAGACTTGGGTCACAACGTGTTTCTAGGTTGATTCTTAAGACCCAAAGTACACAAAAATGGTAATATCTTCGCCACCGCTCGAGCTATAATAGATGGAGGGAGGGTAACCACGCGTTAAATTTTCATTTGTTTATTGCTCAAAGTTTTACGAATAAAGTCACACACGATATTTTGCCTTTCGTAGTTTGTAGGTGGTCCTATCAAATAGGCTAAAAATTGAAGATAGAAAAAAATCTAGCATACGATATTTGGCGGGCATTTTGTAATCTAGTGGTCCGAACAGCTATATACGTCTCCCTAAATTACATAATCAAGACTCAGAACTCACCATCTTGGTGTTACGATAAGCTATGGGTTTAAAGAGGTGTGCACAGCTATATACAGCATCAAATTACAAACTCAGCAGAATATCAGCCATGTTGCTGGAACGGTTGCGGATCATTTTTATAGAGATTTTTTGCTATACAAAATGAGCCTAATTTGACTCAGATATCTACACCACTTGATATACAATCTAACATGTTTTGACGATATCTACACCACTTGATATACAATCGAACATATTTTGTCGGAGCTCTTTTTTGACCTAACCCGAACCGTTTGGGCCTCTTTTACGCCCGGAAGAAGTTGTAGAATTGTGTTGTCGCGTCTCACTACAGAATCCGAATATAGATTTCAATTTTCGAATAAATTATCGCTCGAGTCAATCCAACCAACCAAAGTAGAGTTGTACATGTCACTCCAAAACATTGCAGAAACAGACACCGCCGAAATCTTCGTTTCACTCACTACATTCAGAATTCAATTAGCGGCTACAAGTACTAAATCGACTTATGCTGCGAAACCGAACATGTAAATGTGATTAAATTTAATATTAAAAATATTGATATAAATTATATATAAATATAACAACACCATGTGGACTGTTAACATGCCAACTGTGCCGAACCTCCGCACCTCGATGAGGCGGAGGTGAGAAATTATGCCGAATTCAGTGAAGGCGTTCGATAAAATTTTCACAATATATATTCGATGTTTGTTCCAAACCCGCCAGCCATTTCTGGCAGGATGGTTGTTTGGATCATGATCATAAATAGGAAAACAAAAAGTCGAAATTTTCAACCATGTAGTATCTGGTATTCCGATTCAGCTATGGTTTCACAACCGGAACGCAATTCAGTGCTCCATGTTATGTATTTTTGTATTTGAGAATAACTGTAATGCCGATTCTATCTAAAATATTTTTTTTGCATTTTTCGTTCTTACGGTATCAAAAAATTTTATTCGGGAGAAGTGACTTTTCGTCATGATTACTTATGGCTGATAATTTTTGCAGTATGCCTCGGCGGGAATTTGCATCCACCGATGCTGAAGAAGCTTCATGTTACCGCTACAAACGCAACTATCATAAAATGGCTCATCGTGAATTTCAAAATATAAGTTTCGAGGAATTTAATATTACCGATGATATTGTTCCGATTAGCGATTTGATCAAGTGTTCAAATTGGACGTTCGATCGATCGGAAATGCAACATACTATTGTGACTCAAGTAAGTTATTAACAGCCATTTATCAAACAATATATCTTTTATAATCTATATATGTCACATAAAAGCGTACCAGAAACTCGAAAGCTAGGGTGAAACGGAGCGAGCTTTTTTTCAAGTGGTAATTTTGTGAAATGACGACACTGTAACAGGCTTTGTGTTTGACGTATATAAAGTACTAAAACCTCTATAATCCCAAAACTATTGAAAACTTTAACACATCGTCAACCCTAAACGTATCGAAAATAACTGAAAACGCACCAAGTATTCGTGTTATTCTCTAGATATCTGAACCATTCTTGATTCCCTGTACGCAACACGTAACCAAACTACTCACGACATACTGTATTCTGGAATCAGGTTCATTCACCCTAAACTCATTTAAAACATCTGAAAAGGCACGAAATATTCATGCTGGGCTATAGATAACCAGGCAGTCGTATTCAGCATACGAAAAACCGGTATATAGGCCATCCGTGGCATAACAAATAAGAAATAAATAACAAAAAATGAAAACTCGCTGTATTTTGGAAACGATGTTCATCATTTGTAAAACCCTTGAAACCCATGAAAAGGTATAATATAGTCAAATTGGACTCTAATTAGCTAAAACACCGTATTTAGCTTGCGTGACAATCTAATAGACATTCGTTGTGAGGTAAAAACGAGCAATAACACGTTAAATCCGAAAAAAGCGCCATTTCACTGCCCTGGCCACAGCCCTCCGAAAAGTGCGGGGACCATGTTCATTCTCGGGGAAAATTAAAAGTGGGGGGATAAATTTTGCTTAAAAACACTAAATATTTCCATATTTTCATGCATTTTTACTACCGTGAATGTATTTTCAAGCTAAGAAATGATATTTTAGCATAATATATAGTGGAAATAAATGAAAGAATTTGCAAAGAAAAAACATAAATTTTCAGACATAAAAAATTGTTGGAATTTGTTGAATATGGGTGTTTCGGCCGAGTGGGGGTGGACATGGGGGGAAAATGTCACGAACATGGGGGATTTGCAAAGTGGGGGTCCCCCCACTGGTGACAGGCCAGCTTAAAAAAGGGTCGATAAACTATATTCGCGCCCACAGCAGCCCAGGGGTGGTCCCACAAAAGTCTATTATCAAGTTTGTAGATCTCGATGAGCTGATTCTGCGTCGTGTTCTCCTTTTTCGATACGGAGCCTATGTTGCGAGATATAGGCTGCGAAAGACTGCTACCCATATGGCCAAATTTGGCAAAGAATCCTTTATTTTAGTAAAAAGTTTCGATGTTTTATTTGAGGCAATAAAACTGGGCTCTCCAAATTGAGGGAGGTGTGTAAGCTCTGGTATATTCAAGTGCCCCCTGGCAAAAACCGAGTGCCCCAGATTCGTGCCACCTGGCAAAATTTTGCCCCCCCCTTCATCACCTCTAGGCAATTTTTTATTCCAAAGTACATGAAATTTGACCAATATTTGTACTAAAATTCGATCTTGAAGCTAATCGCTTTTCGACTCCATCAAAAGCGTTTTGGCACGAGTTTTAAACAGTTTTTGTCTTGGCAAAATATCCCTGATAAAATCGGGCGCCCCCGGTTCGGAACCAGGTGGTTCATGTTCATGCCCCCATGGCGAAATTTTCTAGTAAAAAATGGAGAGCCCAGTAAACATTTTGGTTTCACATCTGATAGTAAATTGGAATTCGCTACTTGAACTGAGTGACAACTTTCTTAATGCAATTCAAGTAGTTGAAATAGAATTTTTTGTATGTCTGCATACAGTTATGCTCAGAAATAGAGCAAGTCGCATTTTTATGAGTTATTGCTATATTAGACCGCCAGATAATGTCTTTCTAATCCTGCAGATACGATGCGCAACACGAGTGGGGAGACCAAGATTCAACGCGGTTGAAAATAGCTCAGGACATCAATGAAGCGAACGACCGCAGAGATACAACTAGTCTTTAAACTAGCAAGGTCAATTATGTCTAAAAGAGCAGTTAGCGAAACAGTTTACGACAGCCAGGTCTCGGACATGTGAAGGTATGGATAGGTGGAGAGATCACTTTCGATTACAACTGGACAATAGGCCGCCTAGTAACAATATTATTCTACAACTCACTAACCTTTTCTGCATTCATGGACATTAATATGAAGCACAGCACAGCGATATGACGTAGATAAAGTCGTGAATTTCTCGAAGTCTCGAAAGTCACCCACAATAGGTAATCTAAGTCACCACATCTAATGGTGAAAGAACTCCGCAAATTGCCAACAGAAATTTGGATCGAAAATGCAATACTTCGTGCACGGCTCTAGTCATCACCCTTCACAAAAACGCAGCGCTGTCTGTCTCATCCGAAAGCTACAGAGCTATAATTGCCCTGCTGATTGCGATTTTTGAAATATTTGGAACATCTTGTACCTACTGCGCGCAACTGCGAGTAAATCAGCGAGGATTCCGATCCGACCTGGTAGGGGTACTGTAGACGCTTTATTTAACTTCCACAGGTCTTTGAACTTCGAAACGAACACAAAGAGCTAACGGTTTTCTCATTTGTCGACTTTAAGTCTTCGTTTTGATGCCGTCAACAGAAAGGGCTCATGTGTATCCTGCACTGCAACGGCGTCCCAAACACCATTTTAAACATCGTTGACATGACTCTCAAGAGCACACGTAATCGTATCAATTAAAGTATACGGCGATTCTGACTCATTCACAGTAACAACTGGGATACGACAAGGCTCCCTGCTTTCTCCCTTACTGTTCACTGTTGCTTTTGACTTTTAATGAGAAAGTCACTGACAGGGGCAAAAAGGGCAACACGGCAGCGAGCAAATAACGGACTGTAACTAGGCGGACGACATATTCATATTGCTGACAGCACGACCGAGCTGCAACGTGGCGAGATAGCGGGAACAGCATGATGGCTTGGGCTTAAGATCAATGCTTAAAAATGGTAGTAACGTTCAGCTGCACTCTACTGGGCAGATAATTCTGTTGAGCAATCAGATAAAAAACGTTGCATCATCCAAGTCCCTTAATAAATTAAGAAATAACACCGAATGCTGAACCACCTCACGAAGTGAACTTCCAGACTTTCAACAATCTGAAAAACGCTCTTGGAACCAACCAGATATCAGCTTCAGAGTTAAGATGGCTGTGTTGCTGGCCGTGATAAGATCAATACTGCTCTACCTCTGCGAGACCTCACCCATGAAAGAGAATTATATAAGCGGTGTCATCGTTTAGATGAGGTGCTTACGACAAATACTACTAATCAGCTTCACGGAACACATTCCAAACGGCGGAGTTTTTCAGCGTAATGGAATCTAGTGAAATATTAGAGAAGCTATCATTAATCGGTGGCTCATATAGATCAGCTAAGTCCTTCGCATCAACACTATGCGCTTGCCACAAAAACCTTCCTATTAAATCGAGCTGCGCAGTAGAAGTGACCGAGTGGTGGTATGCAGCGCAAGATCCGTAAAACTGCTAGATGAATGCCTAAAAACATCATTGTGGTCACAGTAATCATATAAAAGCCGTCATAAAGTAAAGCATGTGCCATTCCTGAAGGATTTAAACTTAGTTATCTGGACTTTATGTACCTATGCTGCGCATTTTTATTCGCACGCGGTTTATTACGTATGTAATGTGTAAACAGCTGTGACGATTAGAGTTTGATAATAGCGCCTGGCCATTTATATAATTATGATTTAATTATCACTCTGGGTCGCTCTAATTTATCTTTCTGTGGGTTTGTTTTTGTTAGTTATTTAATTGCTCTAGAAAAGTCGACATTGTCCGTAAGGCTAAACCATTTGGAAGCGTAGTGTACAGTGATAGGCCCAATCGTCTTTTTGCGGTAATTTCAGGCTAGAGATAAAACTCTAAGCCACGGATGTTTTAGGGGTTTTGGATGTGGTATCTTGTATCGGAATTTAAAATATCTGTTGCTGGTTAGAGTTATTTAATCCAACAGATATTGCGTTTAAGGCCAACTGAAGCATTCCGCCGTCAGATGTCTGTTCCACATTATGGGAAACGTTTGCGTTGCTGGCTTCGTTGAAGCGACACTTTATGTCTTATGAAGTACATTGAACTGAATGCGCTGGCAGTTTCATAGATATTGTAACGTGGGAGCATAACAACACTACACCCATGAGTATTCTTGTTTCACCTGGATACATACTAGATAGAATTTTGAAACTTCTTGCGGCATGACCGAGGGATATTCAAATTTACCTGGGGTATAATCTGCTTTGAAACCCCCGAAAAAAACACGGTGACCTAGAACATCCTCCGTAGTAAGCTGAACATTATTTTTCTTTTGATTATCTCGATGTGTATCGTGTTTGGTTCAGCTATTGTGCCGTAATAATAACGAAAGGTGGTACATAGTTTTACCTTTTAGATAGTTATTTTTACTGTTATTCATGTTCTTATTTGAAATGCTAGTCATGTTGTTTGTTGTACAATGCAATATTGCTACATATATATAAATTGGATTTCTCTAATTTTCGCAATATGTGCGGCATTAAATTCTTCTAATACGAGCATGTATATATAGTATTACAGCCTATACTATAGCAATAATTATCAGAAAGTAGTGGAGATTGTGTGTTGCAGGGGTGAAATCTTATAAATTCCGTCTGTGTGTGTGTGTGATCGGCCATAACTCGGAAACGACTTAACCGATTCTCATTATCTTTTCGACATTGTCGATTTACCGTGAACATCCTCGAGTGTTTATTGATTTGGGTCTGATTCCGGGGTTATGGTTCAAAATGTGGGGTTTTTAGCCATTTTACCCCGTTTTAGTACCCTTCACGGAAGCAAGGTTATTTTTATTTTAACTTTCTATTTTTTTTCTCTGGTTGGTTTTATTTCATAGTAAAATCAGAAATGCCGATGTCTATTTTTGTGTTTTTCGATTAAGGCTTCGGTTCTAGAGTTATGGAGTTTGAGGTAATTATGACACTCTCAAGGTTCTTCGACCCAAAATTATAAAATTTGTTCTGACGTTTTAGGCGACTGAAAAGGTTCACCTGGGGCTTTTCGGGCATGGGAAACCCATTGCCGGTGCTGGTTTTGTTCTGTGACCCATGATTCCATGGGTATTGAGGGATGACG
>JASANE010015942.1:0-38617 GCA_030248225.1 Trileptium ribeirensis
AGGGTAAGTGCTTAGAAGTAAGAAACTCGAAACTGGAAAATGTTGGATCTTAGATATTCGGAGAACGGGAAAAGTTGTTAGAAAGCAGAAACTCTGGAGATGGGAAAGATACAGAGAACAAAACGGGAAAATTTTTCAAAAAGAGAAATTACTTAAAAGACAAACAAGGAAAATTACACATGTTGGAAAACAGAAAAGGTAGAAAATTCGAAATGCTGTGAAATGGGGAAACATGAACATGAAACCAGAAAATATTGTGATGTCAAGTGCTTAAGGATCTGGATGTGTTGGAAACGGAACATTTGTGTACTCAGAAACTTGAGAAATATTACAACCGGGAAAATAGTTAGTCGGGAAACTTATAAATACAAAAAACAGGAAACTAGAAAATGGAAATGCTGGGGTCGGAAATCTAGTTAAAGCAGGATCTTGGGAAACAAGAAATGGCCAGGAACGGGTAAATACTGGGAAACGGTAAACTTAGACGTAATAATGAAAGAAAACAAAAGCTTAGGGGAACAGGTAAATGTTGAGAAACAGAAAAATTTTGGTATGATGAACATTTTCTAGAAATCAATTTTTCAACTTCGGTCATATTATTAATGCGTTTGTGAAAGCAAACGAGTGTTATACATTGTAAATATGCCAAATACGACTGTGTTATCTAGAGTTCCATTGGATCAAATTATAATGTTTAAAATGGAGTCTTGAGTGTTATGTTCGACGAACTTTTTTTTGCAATTGTGTAGTCTGTCTTCATTTGTTTATGTATCGCGTGAGGCCATCAAGCATGGCGTATATTCGGTTTTTCGGTAAGCTGATTACGACAATTGGGTTACCTACAATTCGCCACGAATGGTTCATGCTTTTTCCTGGGGTTTTAAATATGTTAGGGTCGGTGAACATTTCCAGAATATAGCCTCTCTTCGGTTGCTAGGTTATGCATTGCGTGCTAGGAAGCAATCATGATCCATATATGTTTTAGTACGCTAAATACAATCACGGCGATCTACAACTTTTCAGAACAATACTTTTGTGGGACTTTTCTCAGGGCCACTGCGACCCTGCATATGATACGGTGACCTTTTTCATGAAATAAATTTTTCAAATTTCGACAAACTTGATTTAAAGAGTTGTGTAGTCTGTCTTCATTTGCTAGGTTATGTATCGCGTACATGCCGTCAAGCCTGGTGTATATTATATTTTTCGGTACGCTGCATACAGTGTTTTGGTTATCTACAATCCGCCACGAATATCTCTTGCCTTTTTCATAGGTTTTAAATGGGTTTAGAGTCGATGAACACGATTTTCAGAATATAGTGTGTCTTCGGTTGCTGAGTTATATATTGCGTGCAAGGCATCAGAAATGTTCCATATATATGTTTTAGTACAGGAATACAGTCATCGAGATCTACAACTTTTCAGAACATTACTTTTTATGGTAAATCTCACAGGGTTGATGCGAGCCTCAATATGGTACGGTGATCTTGTTCTATAAATCAGTTTATCATATTTCGTCAAGCTTGATTTAAAGAATTGTGTAGTAGTCTGTCTTCATTTGTTAGGTTATTTATCACGTGCAAGGATCAAACATAGTATATATTATATTCTTCGGTATGCTGAATACGACAATGTGGTTATATACAGTCCTCCAGGCATAGTTCATGCCTTTTCCAGTGGTTTTAAATGTGTTTTAGGGTCAATGAACACCAGTTCCTGAATATAGCCTTTCTTCTGTGCATTGCGTGCTAGTCATTAAGCATAGTCCACATATAAGTTTTAGTGCACAGAATAGAATCATCGAGATCTACAACTTTTCAGAACAATACTTTTTGTTGTAAATCTCCCAAGACCGCTGCGAGAATGAATATGGTACGGTGGTGTTTTTCTAGGAATAATTTTTTGAAATTTCGTCATTTTATTAGTGTGTTTGTGTTAGCAGGCGAGTGTTTTACGTTATAAATATGCCAAATACGGCTGTATTATTTGGAGTGCGACTGGACCATATTAAAAAGTTTAAAAGGGTTTCAGCGGCTTTATGTTCGACGAACTTAATATCTAGAATTGTGTAGTCTGTGTTCATTTGTTAGGTTATGTATCGCGTGCAGGCCATCAAGCATGGCGTACATTGTGGTTTTCGGTAAGCTGATAACGACAATTTTGTTACCTAACCCACCAAGAATAGTTCATGCCTTTTCCAGGCGCTTTAAATGTGTTTAGGTTTAATGAATATGATTTACAGAAAATAGTCTGTCTTCGGTTGTTGGGTAATGTATGGCATGCTGGACATTAAGATTGGTCCATATCTATTTTCTGGTACGCTGAATACAATCATCGAGAACAACTATATTGAACAACAATTGTCGTGGGACATCTGCCAGGGCCGCTGCAGGCCTGAATATGGTACGGTGATATTATTATATAAATAAATTTTTCAAATTTCGTCAACTTGATTCCCAGAATTGTGTAGTCTGTCTCCTTTTGTTTAGGCTATGTACTGCGGGCAAGCCATCAAGTATGGTGGAAATTATATTTTTTCGGTACGCTGAATACGATAATTTGGTCATCCACAGTCCGCCACGAATAGTTCATGCCTTTTACATGGGTTTTAAATGGGTTTAGGGTCGACGATCAGGATTTCAAGAATATAGTCTGTCTTCCGTTGATTGGTTACGTATTTCGTGCTAAGCATCAAGCACGTTTCATATATATACAATCATCGACATCTACAACTTTTCGGAACAACAATTTTTGTGGGACCTCTCCAACGATCGCTGCGAGCCTGAATATATATGACGGTACGGTGAATTTTTTGTGGAAACCAATTTTTCAAATTTCGCCATGTTATGAAATATTAATGTGTTTTTGAATTTAAGCGAGTGTTTGTGAATTGAAGCGACTATTTTACGTCATAAATATGCCAAATACGGCTGTGTTATCTAGAGTCCGACTGGACCATATTATAGCGTTTAAATGTGTTTCTGGGGTTTTACGTTCGACGAACTAGATTTCCCGAATTGCGTAGTCGATCTTCATCTCTTAGGTTATGTATCCCGTGTAGGCCATCAAGCATGGTCTATATTATATTTTTGGGTAGGCTGAATACGACAATTTTGGCATCTACAATCCGCCACGAGTAGTTCATGTCTTTTGCAGGGATTTTAAATGTGTTTAGGGTCAATGAAAACGATTTCCAGAATATGGTCTGTTTTCGGTTGTTGGGTTATGCATTGCATGCTAGGCATCAAGAATTGTCCATATATATATACTTTAGTACACTGAATAGAGTCATCGAGATCTATAACTCTTCAGAAGACGAAATAAATAAATTGATTTCTAGAACAAGATAACCGTACCCTATTCAGGCTCGCATGGGAGAAGAACCACAAAAAGTATTCTTCTGAAAAGTTGTAGATCTCGATGATTGTATCTAGTGTTCTAAAACATATATGTACCATGTTTTATGCCTAGCACGCAATGAATAACAAAACAATAGAAGACAGGCTATATTCTGGAAATCGTGTTCATCGGCCCTAGACCCATTGAAAACCTCTGGAAAAAGTCATTCACCATATGGGGCGGATTGTAGACAATCAAATTGTCGTATTCAGCCTACGTAAAAATATAATATACAGCATGCTTGATGGCCTGCACGCGATACATAACCTAACAAATGAAGACAGTCTACACAATTCTGGAAATAAAGTTTGACGAAATTTGAAAAATTTATTTCAAGAAAAAGATCACCGTATCATATTCAGGCTCGCAGAGGCCCTGAGAGAGGTACAACAAAAAAGTATTGTTCTGAAAAGTTGTAGATCGCGATGATTGTACTCAGCGTACTAAAACATATATGTGGACCATGCTTGATGCCTAGCAACCAATGCGTAACCCAACAATCGAACACAGACTATATTCTGGAAATCGTGTTCATCGATCCTAAACCGCTGAAAAATGCGTGAACTTTTCGTGGTAAATTGCAGATAACCAAATTGTCGTATTCAGCGTACCGAAAAATTGATGGCCTGCACGCGATACATAACCTAACAAATGAAGACAGTTTACGCAGTTCTGGAAATAAAGTTTGACGGAATTTGAAAAATTTATTTCAAGAAAAATATCACCGTATCATATTCAGACTCGCAGCGGCCCTGAAAGATGTCCCACAAAAAGTATTGTTCTGAAAAGTTGTAGATCTCGATGATTGTTTTCAGTGTTCTAAAACATATATATGTACCATGCTTTATGCCTAGCACGCAATAAATAACCCAACAACCGAAGAGAGGCTATATTTTAAAATCGTGTTCATTGACCCTAAACACATTTAAAACCCCTGGAAAACGTATGAACTATTGGTGGCGGATTGTAGATAATCAGACTGTCCTAATCAGCTTACCTAAAAACACAATATACGCCACGTTTAACGACCAGTACGCGATACATACCCTAACAATTGAAGACAACCTACACAATTCTGGTACTCAAGTTCGTCGATTGTAAAACCCCTGAAACTTTTTACTAAAATCTAAAATAAAAGATAGTTATTTTAAAGTAACATTTTCAGCTTAAAATAAGAGCCTTACAGCTGTCATCAGTCCATTTGGCGATTGCTCGATGTTACAATATAAAATGCAAAACCGAGATTACAAGCCCCCTGGGAAGAGCCAGCCCCTAGGCCTATATATTGGTAATAAGATGGATTCATCGCTAAGGAAAACTGGTTAAACAGAGGATCTTGGAATAAGGAAAATGCTAGAAAACAGCTAAAGTACGAAGTACTAAACGACACAATACTTGGAAACACTGAAGTACGAAAATGGGGAAATGTGGGGGAAATGCTGAAACATGAAACTGTCGAGAAATCATAGTATTGAGAAATAGAAAATGTTGAAAAACAGGGAAGTTCGTAAAATGGGAAACGTGAACCTTGGAAAGCAAGAAAGTCAAGATCCGGAAATACTCGTTTCCCCAGTTTCCGATTTTCAGAAATTCTCATTTTCGTTTTGCTAATTTTCCCCTTTCCCAATTTTCCGTATCCCCCTTCTCCAGATTTGCAATTTCATTTCCCAATTTTCCAATTTTTCGTGTTCAAAATTTCCCGTTTTCCCAGTTTCCCGTTTTCCCAATTTCCCGTTCACCTGACTTCTCACATTGTACTGGTTGAGAATATGGGAAATTGGGAAAACGGGAAATCGGGAAAATGGGAAAAACAAAATATACAAAATGTGTGTCTAGTGTATGGGACACACACAACAACGTAATATAATTTCCGACGGGAAAATGGGAAGCCCCTAAAGGTGACATGGGCCATTTATTTTAAGATGCGTGCGGCAGGGCCGGATTATGTCACAGTCTGCCGCGGCTATAAAGGCGATTAGCTAGTGTGACATTTTTGGGCCAAGCCAGGCTCCACAAATATATTAGCTAATAGTAAAGCTTGGCTGAGAAATTGTCACAAGGGCCGGCGTCAGCTCTAAAAGCTAGAAATATATGACGACAATCGAAAATCGCGAAAAACTGGATATTGCTAAAACATCCTTCCAGTTACAATAGTATAATTTTCATGCATGAGAAACTGTGTTTTTCATAGGTATTACGTTGGCTTGCAAAAGACGCCTAAACAAAAGTTTTGAAAGTACGATATTTATGTATTTGTTCTGCTTGCATTTATGCGTCTTACTACTACTAATCTTGTCTTTTTTAGACCTAGAGCTAAATATTTTTCCTGTAACACTGTCTGCTAAACTGATCGCAATAATTATTTTAAGTAGTCCGTCCCGGCTCTTAAACCCTGAAACACAGCCGCTACCGGCTCGTACAAAAAATTCTACCATAGCTTAGCTATTTATTTTATGTATGAAAGGCCGGATTTGGCTGAGGCTTTTTGTCACGAGCCGGAATTGGCTCTGTGACAGAATTAGGCCCTAGGTGTACATATATTAACGTAAATAATGCATTATTGCCACAGCGTGAGAATTATTAGCGGTATTTGATTTAAACTTCAATTGCGGGTATACCTATAAGCTGGATAATGTAGCATCGATATTTGCAAAATGTCGTGCAAATGAGATCCGCTTTTCTTCTCGGGTTTTGGAATAGCTGGCTTTTCTGTTTGGGTCAAGTTTCTCGCACGCACGCGACGGTTCAGTGCAAGGTGGATACTATTTAGCTACGGCTCTGAAATAAAGGGTGTAAACGTTTTTGAACCGGAACTACCAAATGTTGATGTTATTAATGACATGTGTCTTTGCAAAAACACTCCGCTTCGTATTAAGATGCAACTACGAATGGTTCATATCTATTAATTAGGTCTATCAGTTATCCATTTCGTTTGTTGGATACTACTACGATTAATGGTTTTTTTGATGTGGCTAGCCAATATTTAGTACAATGGTGCTAAACTTTACGGACTCACCGAAGCACAGAATTAAAAAATTTAGCTTAAAAATGTATGCTTCGAAAGTAAAAAAGATTGCTAGCAAATTCATAAACCATTGGGTATTTTGTTGAAACACATCGAAGCATTTTGATTTACTGCCTAATTTCTAGAAAAATTAATTCTGAATAATCAACACAAAATAAATACCAAGTATTTTTAAGTATCCACACAGCGGGATCTAAAAATGTTGGTCATTCAAAAATAGGACGGAAACGTAGTTTGTAGAAATTACGTCTTTTCTGCATATTATATCCAAGTAAATTTGTACCAAAATTCTAGGTCCACATACAACTGCGTGGTAAATACCGAAGACGATGCATGCGTAAGTCACTACAATTTTTTAAAAAAACTAAACCATATGCTCAGGAAACGCGATTAGCAGTCGTATACATACGTTCGCTTAAGTTTAATATAATCAAAAACTTAAGTAAGAGTAAACACGAGAGCTAATCGTATAAACTCAAGTACATGTACGTATTTCTACAAAAAATAAATCTCTTATTAAACCGTTTTCCAACAGAGCACATCAATTCTAGTGACTTAAGAATGAGGCAGTTTATGCTCCATTTACGACAAAAAAGTTCTCCTTTTAGGAAACGCGACATGTGAGTGCACTTGGCGTTTAACGCTGTAAATTGCTACGCTAAAATCATTGAGTAATTATCCCGAAAAGCGCCAGATGCCGCATCAAATTGTCTGACTACGTAAACTTGAGAAAAATCGCGATTTGTGCGCGGTCATCGATTTTCAGATCGTGCAGTATTAATACAGTTATTACAATATTAACAAATGTGTACAACTCCGAAGACACGGAAACCTTTATATCGATAATATAGTACTTTTTTCCAACCGATTTTGCTGTACTTCCCAAAAATTTATCTTAAATATTTCGTCATAACTGGGGTGTAACTTTCAAAAATAGTTTATTCTACCTCGCACTGCTCCCGTCTACCTTAAAAGGCTAATAGGCTAAATCGTTCAGTGGTAAGTCTTGTGCCAAAGGTACTGTTAAATATATGTTGCGTTTACTAACAACGCATTAATTAATTATTTTTCCAGTTTCAAGTGTGAAGAGGCACGGTGAACAAAGTGAGGATAGCGATGTAAATGCAGGCATAAGCGTCGTAACAACTCAAAACTCTGCTCAGCGGACGATCCTGGTTTCCCGTCCTCAATGGCTAGCAGAATAGGTGTAGCCAGTCGTCAGCAAAAGTGGTAATGGTCAGTTGTTCGTTTAAAATATACTTACGCGGGCCCAATGTCTTATATAAAAACTTAGCGTAGGCTAAGACTAAGGCTTAGGCCTAGTATATCAAGAACGGGAAGGCCTGCATTCTATTTCCGCCCCTCAGGGCTACTTTGGCCCTTACGCCTGTATATTGACGGCTGCTGGGGATCCGCAGCTATCGTGGATATCCAGTAAGATTGACCGTGGCGTGAGGTTATACAAATGACATATGATTTCAGATTTTCTCTACAAGTTGTCTCTAGAGCATGTTACAATAATTACGCACTTTTATTTTTAATATATGATTTAAAGTACTTTTAGCGAATCTCGTCAACGAAGTATTGTAATTTTTCTATTATTCAATTTTCTAAACGCACATTTCTAGACAAGTCAATTTGTTTTAATCAAAGCTTATGTTTCTAAATTGTAACTAGCTTGTTGGTATATTTTGCCAGAACTGCCTTCCTTATAATAGAAAATAGATATACTGTGCATATTATTCTTTATCACGATACTTATGTAATCTATTCTTTCTAGAATCCGTTTAATTCTTACACGATTTGATTTTCATTGGTTCGCTGGTATCACTTTATGGTACTTGTACTGCATCGCCGGAATTGTTCTTGTGTATAGAATTTTGCTACAATTCTCGAAACGTGTTACGTTTTACCGGCGTGAACTTTGACTTCCGGACATCGTATTACACTTAATATCACCAATATTCGCCTTATTATTTTTACGAAAACTTCTGGCATCTTTGTCACGTGCATGGTCGCGACTTGGTGCTACAAGGTCAGCAATTTCTATTTAATTGTGTTTCTGTATAACTATTTTGTTATTTTATGTTTAAAAGAATGGTATTTCTTGGTATGCTTACTGTGTATATGTATACGTCTACATACAAAAATGATTAAAAAATACTGTATTTTCTCGTGCAAATCAGTAGTAGTTAGCCCACAAGGGCGTTCTCACCATCCAAATATTATATTAGTATATCGTGGTTTTGTGGTTATTATAGTTATTCAGTCCATGAGGGCGTACTCACCATTACAAAAAAACACTATTTATTGTTTTTCGCTGTATTTAAAACGCGGTATATTCTGTTTATATCTTGTACTCAGCCCACGAGGGCGAACTCACCATTAAAAAACTATTTATTGTCTTCTGCTGCATTTATAACGTGCTATACTTTGCAGAGTTCTTGTATTCAGCCCACAAGGACGTCCTCACCATTTATATACTATATTATTCCCTATATTGACCTTTTTAGATTAGCTTATTTCGTCAATAAGGGCTCACTCGCCAATATGAATACTTTTTACTTTTTTCTGTCACATCATCCATGTGTGTAGAGTGTATTAACTCTCTTGATATAGTCAATAGGGCAACGTCACCACAACTGAATACCAGGGGATACACCGAGCGAGAGTTTAGTTCATCTATTTGAGCTGCTAATCGAGGTGGTAGTTTTAAAATATAGTATAATACCATGAGCCAAATGCGTGGCAAGCAATTATGATTATAACAATTGTTTTAGACTCGCGGGAGCTTCATCTCGCGTCATGAGGATGGTGAAACAGGATAATACATTTTAGGACTTTCGCTACACGTTGGTCCCAAGGCTTGCTATTGCTTAAAGCCTTATGTAAGATTTTTTGCGTACTCCAGGACTAATGCTTTGGCATGGTGTGTCCAGAGGGGTGTTGCATGCGTTTCCCAAACGGCCTTGCACCGATTGTAGTTTGGGCCATATCAGTGTTGATTAGAAATTGTACAACTGTTTTGGCCGGGGACAGGATTGTGTGGTGTGATGAGATGTGGCTTTTTTGTCTCTTCCGACACAAATACTGATGTGTTGTTCAAAGGGCACACATGAAATGTTCTGCATAAAGCGGGTGTATACATTTGAGAGTACGTTTGGCGTATTCCTTACCAATTGTTGCCCATATCTTGGATTGTCTAGGATCTTAGGAACAGCTGCACTAGTGATGTCACAAAGCAATACTATTAGTCGTTGGTGTTAGTTAGCTTCGAAATCTATAATATTGTACATGTATTCATGATTTTTCTTAGGTTACGCCACATAGAATATTAGTTATTGCTTTCTACTGGTTTCAATTAAGACACCTTACCGACTTCTATACTTGATTAACAAGTGTCATTCATACGACGGGGCGTGATCAGTATTCACGTTTACCATTGTCTGAACCTCAAATATTTTCTTTAATACATAGTTGTATAGTATTGTATTAATCAGAAGGACTGTCAGCTGCTTTCTACTTTTTTCACGCTAGCTAATCCGTTTCTGCTTCGAACTACATTCAGTCTACCTTTTACACAATATCTATACAGGAGTGATTCAAAAGCGGGTTGACCCTCAGGAGTGACTTCTCTACCCCCTCCCACCCTGGCTGCCAATGAGGCTGAAGGTGCTGGGGAAATCGGGGCTGCGCCTCTGATCTATCTATATATTTCGGAAAATATGTATACACCTAAAATCGTTCTATATACTTCAAAAATCCGCTGTACTAACTAAGGACATGCACAAAGAGCCGACCAAAGGGGTTATATACATTTTATAGAATGAACAAGTTTTGATGCCCACAGCAACAACATTGTAATAAAAGCTTTAAACTATTTATTGTTGGTTGCTATAATGTATTTGGGTTATCGAATCAACGAAAAATTAATGTAAAGTGCTTCTGCGCTAGTACAATGTATTCTCTCTCTCTAGCCTGCTCTAGCTCGTTCTCGCTGTCACTCTGACAGACATACAATCGCAAAATTGCGAAAATACATCGCAATATGTGTCATGAATTGTGGAAACCAAGCGGCATGCCGAAACATGTGATGTTGTTAGTTTTGTCTTATTCTAAGAAGAATCTGTTCTGTTGGCTTGCCTGATCAAAACACAAATGCATGCTATCTGCGGTTAAATGTATGCATTTTCTACTGTATGTACTTTCTGGCAAAATATAAAGTCAGTTTTGTTAAGGTAGAGGACCGAGCGTGTAATGGTATCATTAATGCTATTTAAACGAAAGCACGAATGTAGCCTTCATGTGGCACAGCAATATTTATAATGAATCAGATCAATGCATAAAGAAAAAATTCATGAGTTTAACAAATTTCGATTCACACATTTTGCTGGAATCTATTGGACGGACGAACAATAAAAATTAGTAGACATTAAGGCAACTGCAGCAATAGAAGGTATTGCGATGACCGGTTTGCTCAGTTTTAGCAAAATGAAGGATCCTAGGCATGGGCGTATACAAGGGTGCCACCGTGCCCACTTCAACCCTCTCCATCCCAAACCGTTTAAGAAGTTTAGCTCTTGGCGTGAATCAAACCTGGAAATTTGAAGCAAATATTATTTGTAACTGTCTTTTATTCTTTTTTACTTGGTTTTTCTTTGTGCAATGTTTGCTGAGGTTGAGTGTTGCAAAATCATTTTAAAAGCACATACCATCGAGGCAGCACTTTAAAATTTTGTTAGGTGGGTGGTCTTCCTAGAATTCGAAGGTCTGGGGAAATCTAGATCTGGGGTAAGCTCTCGGGTATATAAGCAAGTTGCACAGCTCAGTCGGGGAGTTCTCTCCGAAGCAGTTGCCGCTGGTAAGTAGCTCTACTATTATTTATGTTGAAATTTTTCTTAAGTGCTGAGTATAAGCACACTGTAACACAGTAGCAATTGGGAAACTATTGGTGGAGTTTGAGTAACTGTGGTACCCTATTAGCTAAGACGTTTGGTCGTCTTCTGGTGGATTAAGAGTTAAGTGTGTAGCAGGGAAGGACGCTGATTCCCTTCCTTTCGGTACCTTTAGCTTGTATTGGTTGGAGATTTATCTGTGTATTATCAGACCTCACGGTCACACTCACTGTTTTCAACAATTGTTCTCTTGGGTACCCTGTTACATAATATACTTAAGGATAGCTTGGGGAACACATACTGCATAGTCGTAGCTTTGTATACCTATAGGAGAGTTAATCTCCGAAGAAACCGCAGCTGGTAAGTAGCTCTTCAAGTGTTTAGCACTAGCATTAAAAGTTATTGTGTAACGGAGGACGACTATTCCCTTCCTATATTATAGGACAGAGTTTTGTTGGGAGGACGCTTATCCCCTTCCTTGATTTGTGAGAAATTTTAACTGTGGTTGCCCTATAGTACTATTAGACCTCACGGTCGCTCTCACCGTTTCAACTGTTGTTTATTTTTGACCATAGTAATAACCTTTTGGCATAATGAGAGGGGTTTTAGTGAGGGTGCGTCCTAGCTTTCTGTGTTTCTGTGTTTAAGATTGAATTAGTTAACGTAGCCGTGACTGATTTTGCTCAGAAAGTCCAGTGTCCTTGATATTTCTTGGAGGTTTATACTAAGCTTGTGTGGTGAGCTGAGTCCTAGGTCCTGAGTGCTATATTACACATCGTACGGGTTCCTATTGGAACTTATTAGGACTAGCTTCGCTACAAAGCTCATTCACAATGTCGCACGAAACTGTACAAGATGAAACTGAAAGTGTTGGCAAATCAACATGTGATTCTGATGGTAAAAAATATCACTTTTTAGCGTACAAGTATTTTACTGCGCCAATAACTGAAGAGCCGAAGTTTAAATGTCTAAGTGCAAAAAACAGTTGTCTATATAACTTGATTAATTTTAAATTACTATAATGGTCTGCTCCATCAGTAGCGTTATGCTATTGTAGTCTTTATACTCAATTTGTGATACTACTTTAACAAACGGCGACCGTCTCACGATTTCCTTTTAGTAATAGGCAAACATTTTGTGTTCTGCTGATTTTGCAAAAACAATCTAGAATTTTTATATTCGGTGCTTGACCGGACCGGGTGGTCCGGGGTCTGATCGGACCATATCGTAACGGACTGGACCACTATTGAACCCGGATCGGATCGGTAACAGTTACCGGATCGGTCCGGTCCGCATCAATACTATATACAATCTAAAGCTATAACCAATACAGTGGAATGCGACATTTTCATTTTTTGAATTTGGCAAAAAGCGGCAAATTGAAATATTTCGGAAGTCCTAGGAGTCAAAAAGTGGTGCATGCGAGCCAAATAAACGCAGCTAGACCACAAAAGCCAGGGTTTTCCTAAAATATACCCCTAAGTACGTTATCTAGCAAGTTTGAATTAACAAAATTGATCTAAAATGACTGAGTATGACAGAAATTTTTAGTATATATTCCCCGTATCCAATGTGTCCAGAGAATGTGCCAAAGAATACAGCGAATCCCAACAAGAAGCAGAACCTTCGGGTTTAGATAAAATGTAGCCAGAAAGGATCCGAATGTGTCGAGTTTGGACTAAAACCGTATTTAGACACCTAAATTTCCCGAAAAGCAGCAATTTAGAGGTATTTCGGGTATCCTGGATGTCTTGAGGTGTTCCAGAGAATAACCAGAATTCACCCGGATGCCAGAGGTATGAAATTTTCCTATAATCAGGCTTAAAGCCGCCTACTTCTAAGTTGGGACTAAAAACGTAATTATAACGTTTAAATTTGGCAAAATGATGTAAATTTCTAGGTATTTGTGATATGCTGGAGGTATCAAGGGAGATGGTGGCAGAGAACCTTGGATGCCCATTTAGACGATAGAGACGCGGAGTTTCACTAAAACCTAACAAAAAACCGCCAAATACCAAGTTTTCCAGAGGAATAGACTTTCCTCCCTCACTGATAAACTTCAGTCAATTCAGGACCGTTGCCTTCGATTGTGCCGAAACTTTCAACCTTCATAAACTATGTAGCATTCAAAACGAAACTTAGAGATACCATGCAGCACTACTCCCGTAAAAACTATGAACTTTGGGTCTAATATAGCTGGCTGTCTTAATGCACTGGAGTTATCCATCAAAATAAAATTTAGCTGAATAAAAAGAAGTTTATAGTTTCAAAATATCCTTGCCTGTAAGTTGTGATACAAATCCAGTCTCCAGTAAGTTGATTTGGTCAAGAAGTAATAATCCTCGAAGTATCTGATATTTGTATAGCGAAATTATACTGATTGGTCCAACGCTATAATACTGTTTGCTTTACAAGGAGTAGACATACGAAAAGTATTATGAACGACAGTTTTCAAATCTCAAGAATCTAATCGTAACATTGTTTGAGTCTACACCGCGTGTCTTGCCTGTTCGGATGATAAATGAATCCATGAATTAGCTTCCGTGTAGTCTTTCTGTGCATTGCAATGATGTCCTGTCTTCCTCATCAGAAACAACCGAAATTTAAAAATGTTTCCATTTAAGCGAAGCAGGCTTAAATTCTTCGATAATTCTTAAATTCTTTTATAAGGCAAAAACAAAATGACAAATATAAATGAGTCTATCAGCAACGAAAAAATGCGTTTACCATAAAAATACAAACATTCAAACTGAGATGGGCGCAGAAAACATGTCTCCAGTTATCGGCTTCGCGATTGAACAATCCATCAAAGCCATAATATTGGCAACATCCACAGAAGGTTGACAATGTGGGAAACCATGGTATACCATTCTATTAGCTTCATAAATCTATATTCTGGGAATCAGAGGTACAGTGAGGTGATAGGCATGTCTCCAGTTATTGGCTTCATGATTGAACAATCCATCAAAGCCATAATATTGACAACATCCACAGACCGTTGACAATGTGGGAAACCATGGTATACCATTCTATTAGCTTCATAAATCTATATTCTGGGAATCAGAGGTACAGTGAGGCGACCTGGATTATTATAGCAAAAATTCGCAAATTAACATCGCTTTTTTATGAGCACAAGTATAATACAGAGTAAAAAATCGTTTCTATAGCAATTTCAGCTTACATCTACTATGCAAATATTCGACCATTTAGTTACAATCATCTCCAAACAAGCAAGCAACTACTATGCCACACAGCTGGAAGTACTTTGATGGTGCTAAACTGTAGGATCAAAGCTAGAGTAGTATATATCTTAGAATTTGGGTGATTTGGAAAATTAAGAAAAAATTTACAATTTCTAAAAAATAATTCTACTGATTTTTTCTTGACAAATATATATTTGAATCTCAAATATAACGAAACTAATCGCTGAAAAGCGAAAACTTGGAATCATTTTGTTTTCAGTTCTCGAATTTGTCTCACTGATACTATAAGAATTATATTACCTTGTAAATTTATCGCTATCATATAACGATTTTGTGATTTCGTAATTGCCATCTCGCGGCGGTTCAATGTTCCCTTACTGTTTTAGGAATCCGTGCTTCATATGTCTGCATTGTTCCACGCGTTCCACTTGTGTCAGGTATTGATCATGTTCAGATATTATATAATTACTAAAATTATATGCCTGAAAATATTATTCAAAATTATATATTTTAATAAGATAAATACATTCATAGTATACGTATATTTAAATTAGTACTGTGTTCACAACAATACTTGCTTCCAAAGTTATTGACAAGTCTTTGGTCGCGTTTACTATCCAGGCAGCTCAAGCCATTAAGATTTCAATAAAATTTATGCTTTGGAAGATTAAGAAATTTTTCATGTCTTTCGGTGCACGGACAACCGCAAAGGACTGTTGCTCGATATCAAATTTTGGAGACTTTGGTCTACATCCCTAAGTAACTTAGTACCTCCTCACAACAGGGTTCTAGAGCAATGAAGCACTAGTATTGTATAAAATAACGATATCATGTCAAGTTTTCTCTAAGGTGGCAAAAAAATTTTGACATTAGTACTTCAGAACTAAAGATAATAGTAACTATAATTTTATGTTCAGCTGTGAATTCAGACTAGGATTAGGTTTAGGCGTTGAAGGACAAAATTTTATGCTTTCACCCTAGTGGTAAACTTGACACGATGCATATTTCAATTTTGTGTTTATCTGTGAATCGAGGCTAGGATTAGGACAAAATTTTGTGCGGACAGCTTAGTTGTAAACTTTACACGATAAACATTTCAATTTAGCGCTTGCGACATTACACGAATGAATAGTAAATTTTCTATTAATTGGTTGTCCTCAATATCCGGTTGAATGGTGTCAGCGACGTTGATTATGTCGCTCGCAGTACAACAAGCTTAATCCTAGTATTATAATTATGCCTATAGGGATAATTGGTGAAACTATTACTTTACACGACCACCGACACGGCAATTACTTTGGCATTTTTTCCAATAATACAATGAGTGATTCTATTTGGGCCATCTATCACATCATAAACGGGATGATAATTAAGATATTGAAGAATACCAAGTCGTATAAAAATTCCGTGACGTTTCCAGTCCATTTTCCTTTATTTAATCATGAGTTTTGGCAACAACCGTTACAACTTTTTAAAACCATCTCGGACCCAAATTGTTTTGGCAACAACCGTTACAACTTTTTAAAACCATCTCGGACCCAAATTGTTTTGGCAACAACAGTTACAACTTTTTAAAATTATCTCGGACCCAAATTGTTTTGGCAAAAACCGTTACAACTTTTTAAAACCATCTCGGACCCAAATTGTTTTGGCAACAACCGTTACAACTTTTTAAAACCATCTCGGACCCAAATTGTTTTGGCAACAACCGTTACAACTTTTTAAAACCATCTCGGACCCAAATTGTTTTGGCAACAACCGTTACAACTTTTTAAAACCATCTCGGACCCAAATTGTTTTGGCAACAACCGTTACAACTTTTTAAAACCATCTCGGACCCAAATTGTTTTGGCAACAACCGTTACAACTTTTTAAAACCATCTCGGACCCAAATTGTTTTGGCAACAACCGTTACAACTTTTTAAAACCATCTCGGACCCAAATTAAATTCGATATTGACTGTGGTATGATTCTGTTTAAATAAAGCAGCATAATTCTTTCCATGATTGTATGGTCGGACAAAATTTTTTGTTCTGTGTGCAGCCTAATTACACTGTAGATTAGCGTTTTTTTATAACAACCCTTCGAGCTGTAACATCCAATGACCGGTAATAAACAAAACACTACTAAAAAATAACGCATATCTGCAGCGTTCTATACTATTTGACATTACTGCCAGGTTTTCCCAAAGCGTAATGCACACCATTAGTCTATTTGCGGTTCTTTTAAAAAATACGGCGACTTCATTTAACAAATAGTTCTGACACTTTAGCGTTCGATATATACACGGTATAATCACAGCCGAGTAGATGCATCGGACGGGATCAATGAGAGCATTATGTTTGTATATAGATAAATATAATAATTTTGTTACAATACTTATAAGTCTAAAATGAACTAGTTGATGTGTAGTAATTTTTTTGCAACCGTGTGATTGCATTTCAATTTCGTGTTTATTGCGTTTATGAACATTTCTGATAGAGCTCTCCAATGTTGAACCAGAAAACAAATCCTTTACTTGAACCCAAAGTGACACCAAATGTTCACTTATCGCGTTATGTGGTTTGGCTTTTACGCTACTAAAATTTTCACTGTGCATCTACGTTTTAGTTTATATCTGTATAACAATGTTAATACCGAAGGAATAGTTTTAATGTTGGAATAAGTTCCTAAAATTCGCCAATATTTGGGCATAGTACTTAGTTTTGCTGCTATTCCCTGTAAGCTTGTAACCGATAGCTTGCTTATAATTAGACCGTATTAATCGTCGTGATTAGTACGTACAACAATCAACTAATGTATCTATTAGATAGGCAAACAGTGATTCACCCCGCTCTATGCTGATAATTTTAGCAATCTTGAACAAACCTACAAAATTATGTGAAAAAAATTGAAGAAATTATGAGCAAATGTTGCTTAGATTGGTGAAACATGTAGTAACCTCCCTGCTGCACCCACCACTGCCCATCTGCCCCATTGAGCCGTCTAACCGTGGGCGCTTATAGCCAATACAATTATGCCTGAGACGCTGTAGCATCAAACAACTTTCCGCAGCACGCTTATCTTGGAAAACCCAAAAAATCCCGGCAAAACATCCAACAAATTTTGCTCGAATGCATTTACGATTTACAACGGAAGTTTTTGGCAAAATACTGCACAATTTAACAGTAATGCTGTAAAGCCAAAAATGTCAACGCTGCTTAGTTCTAATTAATAAATAATTCACCATTGACTACACAAAAACTAAAACGATAACTTACCAGTCGGTGAACGTTGTACTATAAACCATGAAATACTCTCAATTGTATGAAAATTGCAAGATAACTCCGTTCAAATCAGATGTTTCAGTTATGGACAATGTACTGTGAACAATCAGCGCAAAAGTACGCCTCTGATGTGAACATATCGACACTAGCAACCAATAATACGATGGATTTTTGGTGTAGAATCACGCCGGCTATACTACAATTGCTATCTCATTCGAAAGTGGTCAGTTGTTAAAACTTTGTATTTGCTTTATAGTATGCAGTTGCCGGTCTACTTAAAAATTGTTGCTTGTACTCAGAGCCGTGATCTGCTTTTAGTTCTATCGATAGCTCTATTTATAGCTTCATTTGCTGCTTACATTAGCTTACGGAATACCTCACCACTGTCGAAATCCCAACTATCATTTTTTCAACTTTTCGCAAAGAAAATTGTCGGAAGATCTCATTCGGAACCAAAATGTTGTGACCAGTAAGCCGCTAATTTTCTATCCGAATAATATTGTTAATTGAATACTTCTTAAGACCTATTACACGAAAAATTTACAAAACTCCATATCGTATTTTGCAGTTTTGCAATTTACACACTTTTCATAATACCAGTGCAATTTTAGCTTAGGTACTAACACTGCGGTAGTTTGTTTATTCGCCGAACATAGTACATTCACAGTAATGGAAACAAGCAACAAAACAAGTGTACACAAATGTTGGCGGGGCCGGGAAAGAACGATCATCCAGCCACCAAACCCCGACCCTTTAAGTAAGGTCGAAAATTATGCTGAGCGATACGATTTTTAAAAATAGTTAGATTGGGTGAATTCACGATATGGTCAGACAATGCGTTCCAAATTTTCGGGCATCTGTTAATGAAAAATTTTTTTCTACAGTTCAGTAGGTTAGGTTACGCATTCCTGGAATTCGCTTAGTGAAACGTCGTTGTACATTTTCAATTATGTCGATATCTGAAAGTAGATATGGCGACCAGACTTCAGGGCTACCCTCAAGCAATGGACGTATATATGTCGTGAACAAACGGAGGAGAAATGATGGATTTCTATTCTGAAAACAACGGAAAATTAAATTAAACGGTTTGTAAGCGGAAGCAGCGCTGCTCACGCAAATAATAATAAGTTGGGAATAATATAAACAAAAATAGCTTCACGAGGTGAAATACCATAATGCTATTTGAAAATATTAAAATTTGATACTAAAAGCGTCAAATAACGCCCATGACGTGGCCTGAAATAACAAAACTATGTTACTGGATGAGGTATTAAAAAGTCCAAAAGTGAGTGAAGCCTATAACAAGGTTTTTTTTTAAATTACGTAGCTTTGTTAGATAAATTTCCAATGACCCAGTTGCTACAATAAAGAGGAAAATATATTTCAAAATATATACCGAACAATGACACATATTTGCAATGTATACAAATAAGTAAAATTATAAGTAATACAACGTAAAATTTGTGAAAATTGAATGACATTTTTGCTATATTTTTTGTTTTTTAAAGCAATTCCCCGACCGATTTGTAAGCCCATTTCACGACTTTTTTTTAACTATTAAGGTTTGTTTTCTTTAAATGCAGTAGTAAACACCAGGTTTTTTGCTTTGTCAAAATCTCAAACGGAATTGTGCCAAATTGGCGTACACAACGGCGTAGCCATAATTTTGAAAGGGGGGCGGTCGCGGCCCCCAGTGGATGCCTAAAAGGGGATCCGGGGGGAGGTCGCGCTCAGAAATGTGAAAGCGGGGTACAGGAGATCTAGCTATTCAGTGATACACATTTCTACGAGTTAACCGTGTGCGAGCGGAGAAAGTTTCAACGAAATTGCATTTCCTAGCCCGGAATAAGCATTGGGGCCGCGTTCCACTGTGTTTCCACAGTACTGTTTACCTGTACGTCGTAAACAGGTAAAAATGCAACTGTTGTCAAAATAGCAACTTTTTATACAAAAATTTGAAGTTTGGTCAAAAACACAGTGGAAAGTAATGGTTTTTTAGTGTGAGAGAGGTTAGTTTTAGGACAATTTCCTACATGATTTTCAACCGGAATCATTCAAAAAAATTTGTTTGGGGTTGAACCAAAAGGGGGCGGTGGTCGCGACTCCGCAACCCCCCCTCCCATGGCTACGCTTTTGGGCGTACACAAATTCTGTCGTCAGCATTCGAAGTTTAGTGAACCCGAACAGGGAATCCGTGATTCGGAATGCAATTTCAGTATGTGCACATTTTAACAAGTTTTCATATGTTCACCAAAGACATGCCAAACCGGACAACTGTGTTCGCGGAAGGCGAGAATATAAAATTTTGCGATTAAGTAACGCGAATATGAAACTGGTTTTAACTGTAGAGTGTAGATAGATGTCAGTTAATTAAGATTCTAGTTCGCGCAATAATGGCTGCGAACAGCAACCTACGTGTGCCTATATCGCAAATTATGGCAATATACATGAGGAAAAACCGGAATTTATGCGCGCTACAATCTAAGTATATACGTCCTTGAAGTTAACCCATAAAACTATAACGCATGCACTATATGTATAAGAAAATCTGTGCGATATAGGTCGTAGGGTCTCACGTATTTCTGCAGTAAACACAAGCACTATATTTGTAAGAAAGCTGGTGCGATATAGATCGACTGGTATCACGTGTTTCTGCAGTAAACACAAGCACTATATTTGTAAGAAAGCTGGTGCGATATAGATCGACTGGTATCACGTGTTTCTGCAGTAAACACAAGCACTATATTTGTAAGAAAGCTGGTGCGATATAGATCGTCTGGTATCACGTGTTTCTGCAGTAAACACAAGCACTATATTTGTAAGAAAGCTGGTGCGATATAGATCGACTGGTATCACGTGTTTCTGCAGTCACACTAGCACTTTGGCATGCAAAATTTTAGTTAAGCAACCAATTACAATTTGTATTCCACGCTTCAGGCGTTCACATTGTTCTCATCTTTCCGAGAAATGAATATTTACGATAATTATGATGTTCACTGGACACTTATGGAGATAGTCGAACTACTGAATCGTGTTTAATTGAAAAACGTAGAGAGCTAGATACACCTCTTTGAATTTTACGAAAACCCGCAGTGAACTGAGTGTAAAAATAATTAATGTAGCCCATGATAAACAGACTCAAAGCACAAAATATGTTTCTAAGCAGTATTCTGACAAGATTATGCAAAAATCGAATCTTGTCCTATAACAAGTTTGCATAAATTAACCTGTGGTCTCTCTGATTTGTAGGGAACCTACTATAAAGCCACAACAGCTTTACTTCAGCTTGTTCGATTAAATGAAATTCTGTCTCAATGAATGTTACTTACTTGAAGTTTTCAATTTTCAAAATTTTACACACGTTCTTTCAAACTTCGCCACTCATTTGTTCCATAGAAACTATCAAACGATAACCGCAAGTGTCTTGAGATTGTTAGAGATAAATTTCGGTATTTGGGCAGTATAAATTTATCACGATTGGCTTTGATCTAGGTAATAGCACACATTAATTCGACAAAACCGCTTGGTATTAAAAGTGTAATTCCTGACCTTAAATATGAAAATGCCCGCATAATACGTTATTTTGTAGGCAATGCACGCACGAATATTACAAAATTTGCGGTAGAAACTAAAGACGAACCATTAAATCCTCAAAACCAAAAATAAAAATTTTGATATTTATGTAAAAATTATCAAATTAGGTTAAATAACAAGTTTTAGTAATGTTTTGGCGGTTTCATTATAATTTAAAGGTCAGAATTATTGTTGCGCTGGATCTTATCTTTTTTTGCGTTGTCCATATTTATTGATCGTTTTTCTCATGGCGCATATATGAAAGTTTTTTAGTAAACCTCACGGTGTCAGCGCAGCATCTAGTATGCCAAAGCACATGGTTTATTTCAATCACATTTAACTTCTTTAAAAGGTTGTCACAATACCAACACTGATCTGTATTAGCTATGTAACACCAGTTCGTCTATTTTCACTGCAACTTTGTACATTTTTGCGTCACTAGCTTTGCAGCAAAATTACGTTTGCTTATGAAGTTTGCTGTTGTTTACGTTGCGTTTTTGCGGATTGTTCAGTGAGGAACACAATAGTAGTTCTTTGGAATGTCGAATGGAGTATATACTATGAACGCACATTCACTGAACAACGACTACGCGATCGTGTTTCTGAAAGGCATAAACTATACAATCTCAATGTCGACGGATTTACGTTGAAACATCTTGCTTCGATAGCTTAAATGTTATAGAACGAATCCAGATGATTACCGCATTAGTAGCTTAAATCTAAAGGTTGTAGGTGCCTGAGCTAGAGTTTTGGGTTCAGTCGTGAAGACGGACCATTTAGTTCTTGTCATATCGAGATGTGACTTTAATTACAACACGTTTCATGTATCAAGCATATCCATTAGCAGACTTTCGGGCACAGATTGCAGCAGACCTCCGGGTTTGTAGGGCGATAGCAAACATTTGGTTTTGAAAATTTCGTAACAACACGTTGGTGGTCAATGCTCACATGTATTTGCAAATATTTAACGTTTTTCGATTTAGGAACTCACATTAAGACTTTGTCTTGCCTTTACCATGTTTCCAGTCCTTTTCAATTGGCATTTTATGTGATCATACTATTAACTCACACCAAGACTTTGTCTTGTCTTTACCATGTTTCCAGTCCTTTTCAATTGGCATTTTATGTGATCATACGATTAACTCACACAAGGCTTTGTCTTGTCTTTACCATGTTTCCAGTCCTTATCAATTGGCATTTTATGTGATCATACGATTAACTCACACCAAGACTTTGTCTTGTCTTTACCATGTTTCCAGTCCTTTTCAATTGGCATTTTATGTGATCATACGATTAACTCACACCAAGACTTTGTCTTGTCTTTACCATGTTTCCAGTCCTTTTCAATTGGCATTTTATGTGATCATACGATTAACTCACATCAAGACTTTGTGTTGTCTTTACCATATGTCCAGTCCTTTTCAGATTGGCATTTTATGTGATCATACGATTAACTCACACCAAGACTTTGTCTTGTCTTTACCATGTTTCCAGTCCTTTTCAATTGGCATTTTATGTGATCATACTATTAACTCACACCAAGACTTTGTCTTGTCTTTACCATGTTTCCAGTCCTTTTCAATTGGCATTTTATGTGGTCATACGATTAACTCACACCAAGACTTTGTCTTGTCTTTACCATGTTTCCAAATTTTTTCAATTGGCATTTTATGTGATCATACGATTAACTCACATCAAGACTTTGTGTTGTCTTTACCATATGTCCAGTCCTTTTCAGATTGGCATTTTATGTGATCATACGATTAACTCACACCAAGACTTTGTCTTGTCTTTACCATGTTTCCAGTCCTTTTCAATTGGCATTTTATGTGATCATACGATTAACTCACACCAAGACTTTGTCTTGTCTTTACCATGTTTCCAGTCCTTATCAATTGGCATTTTATGTGGTCATACGATTAACTCACACCAAGACTTTTGTCTTTACCATGTTTCCAGTCCTTTTCAATAGGCATTTTATGTGATCATACGATCAACTCACACCAAAATTTTGTCTTGTCTTTACCATGTTTCCAGTCCTTTTCAATTGGCATTTTATGTGATCATACGATTAACTCACACCAAGACTTTGTCTTGTCTTTACCATGTTTCCGGTCCTTTTCAATTGACATTTTATGTGATCATACGATTAACTCACACCAAGACTTTGTCTTGTCTTTACCATATTTCCAGTCCTTTTCAATTGGTATTTTATGTGATCATACGATTAACTCACACCAAGACTTTGTCTTGTCTTTACCATGTTTCCAGTCCTTTTCAATTGGCATTTTATGTGATCATACGATTAACTCACACCAAGACTTTGTCTTGCCTTTACCATGTTTCCAGTCGTCCTTTTCAATTGGCATTTTATGTGATCATACGATTAACTCACACCAAGACTTTGTCTTGTCTTTACCATGTTTCCAGTCCTTTTCAATTGGCATTTTATGTGATCATACGATTAACTCACACCAAGACTTTGTCTTGTCTTTACCATGTTTCCAGTCCTTTTCAATTGGCATTTTATGTGATCATACGATTAACTCACACCAAGAATTTGTCTTGTCTTTACCATGTTTCCAGTCCTTTTCAATTGGCATTTTATGTGATCATACGATTAACTCACACCAAGACTTTGTCTTGTCTTTACCATGTTTCCAGTCCTTTTCAATTGGCATTTTATGTGATCATACGATTAACTCACACCAAGACTTTGTCTTGTCTTTACCATGTTTCCAGTCCTTTTCAATTGGCATTTTATGTGATCATACGATTAACTCACACCAAGACTTTGTGTTGTCTTTACCATATGTCCAGTCCTTTTCAATTGGCATTTTATGTGATCATACGATTAACTCACACCAAGACTTTGTCTTGTCTTTACCATGTTTCCAGTCCTTTTCAATTAGCATTTTATGTGATCATACGATTAACTCACACAAGGCTTTGTCTTGTCTTTACCATGTTTCCAGTCCTTATCAATTGGCATTTTATGTGGTCATACGATTAACTCACACCAAGACTTTTGTCTTTACCATGTTTCCAGTCCTTTTCAATAGGCATTTTATGTGATCATACGATCAACTCACACCAAAATTTTGTCTTGTCTTTACCATGTTTCCAGTCCTTTTCAATTGGCATTTTATGTGATCATACGATTAACTCACACCAAGACTTTGTCTTGTCTTTACCATGTTTCCGGTCCTTTTCAATTGACATTTTATGTGATCATACGATTAACTCACACCAAGACTTTGTCTTGTCTTTACCATATTTCCAGTCCTTTTCAATTGGTATTTTATGTGATCATACGATTAACTCACACCAAGACTTTGTCTTGTCTTTACCATGTTTCCAGTCCTTTTCAATTGGCATTTTATGTGATCATACGATTAACTCACACCAAGACTTTGTCTTGCCTTTACCATGTTTCCAGTCGTCCTTTTCAATTGGCATTTTATGTGATCATACGATTAACTCACACGAAGACTTTGTCTTGTCTTTACCATGTTTCCAGTCCTTTTCAATTGGCATTTTATGTGATCATACGATTAACTCACACCAAGACTTTGTCTTGTCTTTACCATGTTTCCAGTCCTTTTCAATTGGCATTTTATGTGATCATACGATTAGCTCACACCAAGACTTTGTCTTGTCTTTACCATGTTTCCAGTCCTTTTCAATTGGCATTTTATGTGATCATACGATTAACTCACACCAAGACTTTGTCTTGTCTTTACCATGTTTCCAGTCCTTTTCAATTGGCATTTTATGTGATCATACGATTAACTCACACCAAGACTTTGTCTTGTCTTTACCATGTTTCCAGTCCTTTTCAATTGGCATTTTATGTGATCATACGATTAACTCACACCAAGACTTTGTCTTGTCTTTACCATGTTTCCAGTCCTTTTCAATTGGCATTTTATGTGATCATACGATTAACTCACACCAAGACTTTGTCTTGTCTTTACCATGTTTCCAGTCCTTTTCAATTGGCATTTTATGTGATCATACGATTAACTCACACCAAGACTTTGTCTTGTCTTTACCATATTTCCAGTCCTTTTCAATTGGTATTTTATGTGATCATACGATTAACTCACACCAAGACTTTGTCTTGTCTTTATCGCGTTTCCAGTCCTTTTCAGTTGGCATTTTATATGGTCACACGATTACAGTATTAATATTGCTGTATTATAACTACACAGCTACACAACAATGGAATGAAATTGGAAACATCGTGAAAAATGTTTAATGTATAAAGAGAAAATTTTAACACTTTTTCAGACAGTGAAATATCGTGTCATGTAACTATATCATTGTTTGCAGTAAGAATGGGTCCTAAACAGTGAATCGGAACATAATTTTTGAATTATAATAGGAATTGACACATTTTGACGCGTTTCTTTGCACGCAAGCATATACAATATATACAATAAATATTCTGTTACAATGCTCAAACAAATTTTAGTTATCTCTTTCTGACCACTGTATAAAATATTCTGGATAAGCGTTGAAATTTATTCTATTATACTACCATATCAAAGGCTATCTACTGCTCCTGATGAATATCAATATAATTTCAAAACGACGCCCGTGGAAGCAAAATTCAACTTTTTATGTTGTATCTATAATATAAATATTATAAATGTTCTGTAAATGTTCTCTAAATACGATATAGAGCATCAACTACGAGGTACGTAAAACGGAATGTGCACAATGTCAGTAAATTTGGAAATAATATTAAAATGCACACATTAACTATTAATGGTAGCATTTGTTTTACTTGAAAAGTTATCTCAATATTGTTGGAGCAAGGAATATATTAAAATATAATTTTTTTATTGATATTGTTGCATTAGTTGCTGTAGCATATCTGGTGTTGTAGACTATATATAATTGCAGGATATTAAGTAATTTGAACAAGAGTTAGCAATATTAACGTGTGTTATTTTACAGTTTTTTAACTATTTTGTTATGTAAAAAAAGCTAAATTTGCATGTTATCGAAACTGCTCGCTAAAATTGCACAGCATGATCAGTGTCATCGTTAATATGTTTCTTTGTATATTCCGCGAGTATATCGGTCAGTTGTGTTGAAAATACAACGATAATTTTGGCACCGTTTAGCTCAGCTCATCGAGTAGGTTCACAAAATACCCATTTCGGCTATTTCTTTTTTCTTTGGTACGAGTGGTTATGCCTTTGCAGCCAAAATTTTCTCAAATCTTTTTACCGTGAATGTACATATTTTGATACTGGTGGAAAAGCATTGAGGAGCTAGTTGTCGAAATCCATATCAATCCCGTACTAAAACTTAAAAAGTCTACCAAACTATCGCTCATAACTCGTTTCACATAAAAGCTCATAATCGTTTAATCCGTGAATAGTTCCTCCAATTTTAAAAACAGTAGACCCAACTGATCAATGCGGTTTGAACGGTAAAATAAAAATTATACATTTATGAAGAAAGATTACTTTCGAAAACATTCGCTACCGGAATGAAGAGCATTAATACCCAAAAAATCCAAAAATGCTCTAAATATAGCCAAATATACATTTTCTAAACTACATCAATGAGCTGGAATACAACAGTACCTTAAATACGATGGTATTTTCGAAATTGGCGTATTTCGGGCTGTGGGTTAAAGTGTAAAACCCATGATATATAGGGTGTAAGATCACTTTATGTGCGTACACGAAGGATATTCTTTTGTCAAAATCATGAATAGATCACGTAGAAATTCGCGTTCACATTTTTGCAATTGGTATTCGCGTTTTTGTGAACGCGAACATGGGCACTGTAATGTATGAATGGACCTGCTGCTCGATTGCGCGCGCTGCTGCATTTTGCACGTTTATCCGCGTTCACCTAATGACATTTTGAATCATAGAACTATGTTCCCGGTCTTTTTGTGCATTATAGCGTATGTAAAAACGCGATTGGTAATCGCGTTTTCACTTCTACGCGGTCAGCAAAATGCGATGCTAAGTCACAAAATAGTTACCACGAGCAGCGCAATTGCTGCATCGCAAGTCGTGTACGTGTACATAAGTGAAAATCGTGATTTGTTCGCGTTCATAGCTTTTTCGACCATGAACTGTCTTGAAAAAAACAGCCCAGGTGTACGCACTTAAAGTGGACTCATGCATAGGGCAATGCTTATATTAGCCTAGTTGGTTCGAATTTTTTCAAGCTAGTAACTTGAATGATAGCCTTTGGTAAAACTGATTTTGTTGTCTGCGGTACAGACAACCACTTCCGCTTGATCATGCATGATTCTTTCTTTATCATATTTGCATGTGTCATGCTTTTCCAAATAGGGAGTTCGTACGATATAAAATATCGAATGCACATGTTCGTATAACTTTTCATATTCAAATATTATTTAAATCTATAATAAGACTACAAACATGTATATTTGGCGTTCACCCGCTTATTCTACAATAAAAGGCGGTGACAATTTAGTTAGCAATGATTCGTTGGTTGTGGATTGTAATCGATATTCGTTTTAAAGGTATATCCGGCAAAGTTATAAAGCTACACGCAAATATTTGTTGCAATATTTGTTGCATAACGCTAAGAACATCATAACGCTTTTTTGCAAGCGCACTAAATGATTTATGTCATTAACGGTATTAATCACCCCCAAGGCTCTTTCGGTTTAAAGCGATAAAATTACTGGCTACATAAATTTCCCCAATCTCACCATCACAAAATTTGTGCTATATTCCGTCGTGTGTTTTACATAATATTACCGCAGTAAATAATCAAAACTATGCAACTAAAGGTCAAAAGATCCCGTTGCAAACGCATATGAAACGGGAGTCATAGTTTGCTCGAGGTCAGGCTTAAATTTGACGGGTTCTTGGGCATTGGATATATATCTTTCCTTAAGCATCAAACCATTTCATTCATCATTTGCCTGTACGCAAGTTTTAATCATGATTGAAGAATATAGTATTTTCATATACTTGTTGCATCCTTTTTTAAAGTTTGAAACTGGTTAACTAGTTGGTTATAGTCACAAAATCGCGATAAGTTCATAGTTGATTATTCACTGAGTTTAATTCTCTTATAAAGCTCCGATTATGATGCGTAGAGTGGCAAATATAGGATTTCACGGTAGGGAGCTCCAGAGGTGCCGCATTTCTCCGCCTCCAACCTTCCCACCGAGGTGTCCCACCTATACCAAATTCATGTCATCTCTATGAAAACTGGTCGGGCATGACTTGATTTGGGCTGGATCGTATGGTCAAAGGGCGATCCGATTGGTCTGTGGCGTGTAAAGCTATGCAGTTGTGAGCCAAAATTACAAGTCAAAGCCAAAATTTCAATCTCAAAGTCACACCAGAACACCAAGAATTTTATGTTGTGAGCCACAGTTATCAAAGGATCAAAACAAATGATTGAAACGTGTCTGACTGTTTGAGAAGATCTTGGGAAAGAAAATATCACGTTTCTCAAAAAGCCGTCACCTCGACTTTTATTAAATCTATATTATAGTTATATATTAGTTTTCTGGAATAACAGCCAACAACTGTGCAGAAAACTTCTCTGTTGCTTTTCCGTGTCATGAATAACTCGTCACGGTGTTGATGTATTTTCTCATTATATATTTCTAACAATGTAGCTACGTTTGTGTATGCGGTGCTCCAATGATATAATGCCTAGAATACCACAAAACTGAAACAAATCAAAAACTGCGACTATACCTATATTAGATTACCTGACATTTCAACTTGTTTTCCAGTCGGTTGGTCTCGAATCGAAACATGAAAACCAATCCTGCCGTTTAAAGCTGCAACTTTCGGCCCGTAACAAACTTTTGTTAACGTGTTCAGTTTTCGAGCTTATATACCAGATTTTAAAAAATACATCAAAAAATGACATGTTTTAAACTTTTCCTGTGTGAGTTCCTTGCGTAATGAGGTTAAACGGCTGTCTGAAAAATAGGAGTATTATATATAGGAGTATTTATTCCGTAAAACACATTAATTTCATTGCTTTTATGAAACGTACCTTGAATATTTCGTTACTCCTCCAAGACGCTCAGGTGCTCCAAGCAGATTAGAATCATCAGTTTTGGCCCTAAAACAGTCAAATTTTGGCATTTCTCAATTTTGTTGTGTGGCGGCGCTTACACAATGGATCTATGGGTTTTCGACTTTGTTGATTATAATAAAGGTCGTGATATTTTCATGGTATGCACTTAATAAACAGACAATTAGGTGCCTCTAAGCGAAACTCAAAGTTCTTAGCATATTGTAAATTTTTTAATGTTCAATAGTTTCTATGTTATTAATTATAGGTCGAACATATGAATGGATTAGTGGTTTTTGTATGTACTTAAGAGAAAAGTATCGCTAATGTAATCCTAAAAGCCCTTTACATTTCAGCGCCTTTAAAGGTGACTGCTTACTCTCAATTTGAGACTTAAGTTTAGTCAAGTTTAAGGTACTTTAAGCTCCACTTCGACACGTCGGTAGACTAGATGTGTAGGTTTTCGGGTTGCATAGACGTCTATATCTTCGCCATAGGTGTATCCATGGATCGGTTCCCTTAACCTCAAAATGCGAGTTAACTAGTATATACGTCGGCTGTTTCAGCTACATATATTGTACGTATTTTAGCTTGCTGATATGGTTAACTTGCATTTCCTCAACACGGTTGAAGCGCTACAAGAATGCAACTCCAATGTTTTGTCTAAGGTACAATTACAAAATTCACAGGTTTATATACATTATACTACTAAAGTAGTAGGTCCTGTGCTGCAGCTCTGTAAACGCGGTGATCTGTGTAACTCAAATTGTTATCGTTCGTTTTCTTTAATACGTTGCTCAACACTCACATGTCACACTTATAGCATCATCAAGGCATTAAAAGAAGACGCAGAAACCATTTGCTACAACCGTCGTGGTTGTGACATTGTTTTAAGCTTTATCAGGCCACGGAATTTGACAAGTGTAAAATTTTACTGAACAGAGCAGCTTTAGTCGCATTGATGTGTTTTACATGTCAGACTACTAGGTTTTTCTATCTAATGAAAAGATTGACCCCACGATGTGCAGGTTCCACCTCCGTGGCAGGTGGTTTGCGCATGCATTGGTGCTGAAAGCTCCCTCGTGTAATACCAGCTACCCTGCGAGATGTTGGACCTTGAGAATATTATCATTACCTTCTTTTAACTATCGCAGAATTCACTGTCAGCTTTAACAAAACGGTATGGATTTATAAAAAGAAAATATATTGGCCTATAGATAACATGTCTAATCAGTAGTTAGTAGAACCAGGCGTAGGTTAAGAAAACTTTTGTACCAGAGTATGACGCTCGGTCATACTCATATACATTGCCTTATCCGATGATGTGGTCGCTTTTCGGTTTACCCAAGGATTCCAGGGGTGGCTCCCAAGACTGTTTGGGCGGGCGGAGTTAGCAACTATCAGGTTCCCAAATACCAGTCAGATTAACACAGCAGTAGAAGCCTCCGACCGGTAACCGGTGATTGCTCCTTTTGTTCAAATTTGATTGGTTGTTAAGACCTGAAAGTTGCTACCTACCAAGGAACCTTTGGGGAAGGGCGATACACCCACAAAATCTTGGAGGTATCGCCTGTAATCCTGTGGGACAAGCCAAAAACGACCGCGACATCGAATAAAGCAGTGTATATGAGTATTACGAAGTGTCATAGTCTTGTACAAAACTGTATTTATGCATTTTCTGGTAGGAGGTAAACTAGCGCTAATCTACAAATACAGGCATCAGCTGGCCGATTAAAAATTTTACAAATGTTTTCCTTTAAAACAACTCAAAGGTCTTGTCGGCAGCTTAGCAAGGTAATTATGAAAATGAATATTGTCTTGAAACGGTATTGAATAGTGATATAGTTTACCGTGGCCATACGATACGCCGACATAAGGTCTGTAATTGTGATACCAATGAAACGACGTTATCCATCGTGTTGCAACTTAATTTCTTGCTTTGCGGTATGTCTAAATAGTTCCTGTTCCTAGCAAGATTTTGACATGAGCAGTCTTAACGAGCGTCACAACCACCGTGCTCTGGCAGAATAGATTTCAGTTTATTTAATATTTAGTTATCAATAGTATTGATGCATTTTCATCATAAACTATATATCACAAACCCAAATTGTACAACGTTAATCATATGTGCTCTTGGAGGGGGTGGGGATACCCTCCCAAGGCTCCGACCCCCCCCCCCCGAGGACCCAGCATTCATGACAGGTCATATTACCTCCGGAGGCGAGGCGCCGAGCCCATACGTGCTTTATTTCGCGGCGCCGCACCCACACCACAACACCTCCTGACTCTTCTGGAAGGCCGAACACTTCCCTCTCCTCAGAGACCCGGCTTCTCCTCCCATTAGATATCGGACCTCACATAACGTATATTTATAAACTTGTCTTATTTTTGTCATTAAACTCAATTTTGTATGCACTACAAAAACGCTGGACAAAATTTAACTAAAGTCAGTTTGTCCACACTGACTCAGTTAATAAGTCAAATTTAAGTCGAGCTGAGTCAGCCTTGTCTGGGAACCTGTAAAATCTCTGACCTCTACTGTGTTGAATACTAACCCATTTTCAGATCGAACAAATTATTGGCTTAGACTGGGTTAAAGTGAGACTCAATTTTAATCAGTCAATTACTCAATTAAAGTCCAATGAGACTCATTCATTTTTACAGTGTACATGTATTAATCTTTTTCTTTCGTTTTTTAATATTTAAAGTCAAACCATTTCAGCTTTACCCCATGTGGCAGCCAATCCTTTTGGCATATCACACGCAGGTAAATTTGTTTTACCAAAACAATTACCGTTTATAAGTTCGTAGCTTATTACTTCAAGTCATTGAATTGTTGTCTAATGTTGCCAACTGTGTGCTCACAAAGCGTTTTTACAATAAACGGTTATAAATTTTTAGTCATTCTTGCTCTTGATGTAAATCATTATGTTTATAGTAGCATTAATACTTAATTTTAGTACTTAGCGCAATATGAATAAGTTTTTAGTCATTCTTGCTCTTGATGTTAATATTTATGTTTATAGTAGCATTAATACTCAATTTTAGTACTTAGCGCAATATGAATAAATTTTTAGTCATTCTTGCTCTTGGTGTTAATCTTTATGTTTATAGTAGCATTAATAATTAATTTTAGTGCTTAGCGCAATATGAATAAATTGTACAATTCCAGCACAATTTATGTTAAATTTTATGCAGCACAGAAACAAAATGTTGGTAATTTTCGTCTGTTTGTAAGAAGTTTCGTTTCAAAAAAGTGTTTTTAAAAGACAAAAATTCGTTAATGAAATTAAAAGGCAAAAATTTTGTCTTAATGAAATTTAATTCTGACAAACAATTTTTTAGAATTATAGTATCCGAATAGTGCAGCATTTGCAAACGTCATATGATAGATTTCAAGCAATATTGCCGATAAACTTGTGGAGAAATACAGTTTTGCTTGAATCCAGAAGCGAACATTAAATTTGAATTAATGAATTTTGGATTGTTTGCGCGGTATCTCTTACTTTACGGTGACTTGCGAAGCCACAACACATTTAATTTTGTTGCAAAATCATTTTAAATGTTTCCAGCTTGCGCCCAATTTATTAGATATCTCTGAAATTAATCTAGAGAGCTAATAGACGAAATTTTATAGAAGTGTCGAATTTATCTTGGCTCACATGTTTAATATTGTGTGAAGTTCAGAATTAATATTTTATTTTTTATATATATAATCCAGTAATAGGCTTATATTTTGAATTTTGAAAAACAACATAACCCTCGAATTTTTTTATCTAAATATCAAGACCAGTTGATGCTAAACGATTCATATTTACCTTTCTTATCTAATAAAGACAACTTATTGAAATATGCACACAAATTTCAGGTTCCGGTGCATTTAGTTGTTCGACTGGACGCCGTTGAAAATCGGGTTCCGTATTCACGATCGGACAATGATACACAGCTCCAGGGTTGGTTACGGCGCATCCAACTGAAGATTAGCAAAATAGAATTGCAATCCGCCGTCGCCACACAATTTTATTCGGTTTAATTTGCCTGCCGATTCATTTTTTGCACTGAAAACTACATTAAAAAATTTCAAAACATTTATTTATATTCGTTGAAAATAGCATTCACGAATAAGTTTCAACCTAATGAAATTTCCAATATTGCTTTATTCAAAATAATATCCATAGTATTAGGTATATTCAGTAACTATTTCTCAAATTTCAGTGCGTCTCGATATTGCCTACAACAAATGTACTAACCAGAATATTTGCTTCACTGAAGTAGTTTTCAGTAGAGAGATAATGATAAATAGCATTAGATGCTCTGCTGGTACCGTTGTGTCTATTGCATTACAGCCAAACATAGTTAACGGCAAACTTACATGTAAAAGAAGGAACTAGGTTCTAATTAAGTCCCGTGATAACTACCCTTAACTCACAAACACAACTTGCGGCACCTTCCTTAGAAGTTCGACAAAAAATGATGAAGCTACGTTAAGGAAATCTTCACTTGTTGCATAGAGGCTACAAAACCTAGATAATATTTAGCTGAAAATATATATTTCCTTCATACGTTCGCCCGAAAAAGCAGCAATTTTCATTTGAGATTAGTACTTGTACGGACCTATTGTATACATCAAATGGTAACAAGGGATTCCTGACGGAACGTAATAATATTAGATAAATCGTCTCACTACAATGATAATGTATTTTATATTATATCGTGGAAATTTATGCTATCTAGCTATTCGTGAATAAACTTGGGCGCATACACAATGATAGTTCGTCATATTGAAGAACTACATCAAAAATTTGCACTCACAATTTCTGTTCCATAAACAGTCTCAGTTTAGTGAACACGAATAAGATCTTCATTCCTTCTTTGTATTTGTGTTCGCGTATATTTTTCAATTTTGCACGCTTATGCGCGTTTGCGTCTAATCTGCGTGCATCGCCTACATACTCTTTGGAAGCTGGCATGCCATTGCTTACTAGACCGTTTGGAATGACGTAGTGCACAACGCATATACATTCAAGTTATCGTAATCAACTTATTTACAAATAATATAATTGCAGAATACTTGAATATGTCATTTCCGTCAATATGCAATAAAATTTTAGCTCCACGCAACCAAAGAGGCAGATAGTGCAGTGAAATGTTTGTAAATTTAAAGACAAATCTTTAATATTACAACTGTTTAAACACGTATCATCGAGGATAATGACACTAGATTAGACTTGGGCGATGATCGTAAAAGCCGTCGGCCGATCAACCCAAGATTGTTCAGGCCGTCGGTAGATCGTCAGCAATTTTAGCTCCACGCAACCAAAGAGGCAAATAGTGCAGTGAAATGTTTGTAATTTAAAGAGAAATCTTTAATATTACAACTGTTTAAACACGTATCATCGAGGATAATGACACTAGATTAGACTTGGGCGATGATCGCAAAAGCCGTCGGCCGATCAACCAAAGATTGTTCAGGCCGTCGGTAGATCGTCAGCAATTTTAGCTCCACGCAACCAAAGAGGCAAATAGTGCAGTGAAATGTTTGTAATTTAAAGAGAAATCTTTAATATTACAACTGTTTAAACACGTATCATCGAGGATAATGACACTAGATTAGACTTGGGCGATGATCGTAAAACCCGTCGGCCGATCAACCAAAGATTGTTCAGGCCGTCGGTAGATCGTCAGCAATTTTAGCTCCACGCAACCAAAGAGGCAAATAGTGCAGTGAAATGTTTGTAATTTAAAGACAAATCTTTAATATTACAACTGTTTAAACACGTATCATCGAGGATAATGACACTAGATTAGACTTGGGCGATGATCGTTAAAGCCGTCGGCCGATCAACCAAAGATTGTTCAGGCCGTCGGTAGATCGTCAGCAATTTTAGCTCCACGCAACCAAAGAGGCAGATAGTGCAGTGAAATGTTTGTAAATTTAAAGACAAATCTTTAATATTACAACTGTTTAAACACGTATCATCGAGGATAATGACACTAGATTAGACTTGGGCGATGATCGTAAAAGCCGTCGGCCGATCAACCAAAGATTGTTCAGGCCGTCGGTAGATCGTCAGCAATTTTAGCTCCACACAACCAAAGAGGCAAATAGTGCAGTGAAATGTTTGTAATTTAAAGAGAAATCTTTAATATTACAACTGTTTAAACACGTATCATCGAGGATAATGACACTAGATTAGACTTGGGCGATGATCGTAAAAGCCGTCGGCCGATCAACCAAAGATTGTTCAGGCCGTCGGTAGATCGTCAGCAATTTTAGCTCCACGCAACCAAAGAGGCAAATAGTGCAGTGAAATGTTTGTAATTTAAAGAGAAATCTTTAATATTACAACTGTTTAAACACGTATCATCGAGGATAATGACACTAGATTAGTCTTGGGCGATGATCAACCAAAGATCGTCCAGGTTGTTGGTAGATCGTTAGCAAATTTCCGGTCGGTAACGACCAAAAATTCGCTGGACCGCTGCATTAGTATGTAGTGATGACTACACTGGACCACTGGAATGAAACCCGTCGGCCGGCCTTGCCGAAGCTTGCTGTCTTTTTGGTTATACCCAGCCCGAAAATCGTCATTTTGAAGATACATAATTTCGGTACCACTCGACTCAGCTCGTCAATGCGGTTCGTATGATACATTAAATTATTCATTTATCGAGAAAAATTTTAAGACAATGTTGGGTACCGGGGAAGGAGACCATTTGTAACCCAAAAAAATCTAAAAAAATTCTGAACCGATTCGTCGAGGTGATTTGAATGGTACCACAACTATCATTATATAGAAAAACTCGAGTCCCATGCTATTTTACAAATTTTAGTATATATAATAAGCACAGCTAGCTAGTATTAAGGGACCATGTGGAAATAAGAGAAGAACAGTAGGCACGTTTTAGTTATTTTAGAGCATTAAAGGCTGCTTAATTGTCATAACTGACACGGTTGGAAACGCGCGAGAGTAGCTTTAGCCATCACTGTTTTCTGTACTTCATATGGCCTCAACGCTGAGGGAAACAAAGAGGGCGCCATAATTTTTGAGTTGAGTTTTGAGTCGGTTCTTTTTAACCTTAAGCCTGAGTAAGCTATGACTCAATTTGAGTCAACTTTGGCTCAAATTGAGTTAATTTCCACTCAAGTTTAGAGCTAAAAATGACCGACTCAAACTCAAAATTTTGAATCAATAATTTTGCAGTGCAAAACTTGGCTTCCTCCCATGTGAACCCGAACGTATTTTGAGATAACAAAATTGGACATATTAAGAACAAAACTCATAGCTGACTGCTTTATATTTTCACTATTATGACAAAATCTTAAGTGAAAACGAAGTGCGTCGTGCAAAATACACTTTTCAGTAGTTACTTTATAAACATGCAACAAATGCTTCGAAGCCACTCAGTATAGGTTTGCGTCGAAGGAATTAGGTATATACGGTCCAAATTCGAAAAAAATACAATTATCAATAATCCATTTGAGTAGTTTAACGAGGTTTTCAGCTTAAAACATCGGATTAACGGCTTTGTGGCATCAATAAGAGTTATAAGAATCAATCAAGTTATGATCTTCACGTGGAAATGAAAAGTCGAACCGGAAAACCGATTTTTTCGAAAAAAATGAAAAAAACGGAAAAAGTCAAATTTTACTGGTTGCTTTTTACTAGCCAAGAAACTCAGCACATTCACGATTTTACGAACATAAAAACACTTCCATATCAGACTAAAATTCTGAGAAGCCTTACCAGTTAGCGTATTTACAATTTATATTTAAGGTCTTAAGTATAGGTTCCTTTTCTTTGACAATCTAATATATATACGACTGAGAGAAATTTTAACTACTCACTCATTAATCCCATTATGTAAAGTATATAAGGCTAAACTCTTCCAGTCAGAAAAATCGACATCTTTATAGACCGAATAACGTAGCTTTATACTTTTGATATAACCACTGCTAGATTTATAAAAATTAGCTTAACGTTCATAAATCAAGTATGGTTAGGAATTCCGCTTAAGAAATAGTGAGCTTGCCATTTTTGCTATCAAAGCAGTCACTTGTACACCGTGGTGCGTATCTACAAACAACAATCACTGGAAATTTTGCAATGTAAAATGTACTAGGACCAGTTCTGGCCCTAAGGGATCCCAGCTGCACCACTATTTTATCAGCGTGTGGTGCCCGGACAACCCCGGCTTCCACGACTCCCCGGTGATCTACGCGATGACCTAAGGGAACCGCTTAGCTTAGCAGGCTGCCGGCGGGTTAACCAGGGTGTTCGGCCTGGCCCCTATATTGGCCCACGTGTCTAATGGTATGAGGTCCCCCGAGGGAGAGTCAACCCCTAAGCCTGCTCACAGGTAATAAGGCTGACTCGCCTTTCCCTCGTTATCCACTTAATCCCTTAAACGGGGTTCTCTGGTCCTAGTGAGATCTCCCGTTGGGGTATCCCTATGCGCTTGGTCATGTTTCTAATCGTAGAGCATGGCACAACGGACCCTGATGCCTAGACTATAAGCGTGCGCAAATTCTAAAAGTCTTAGTCGGGGTATGTTCCCTAATTCTTGATTGCTCATGATAACGCAGAGGGCACTGAGGCGAGGGCCCCAGTCCCTTGAGAGTCAAGATTTTGATTGTTAGAGTTGCAACCTAAGCGACGGGTTGTGCAAGGCAGGCGACGATTTACTGCGGAAGGATGGCGGCGGGGTTTTTCTGATAATACGAGTATAATGCAAAATATTGAGAAGATCGCTGGTTCGGTCTCTGAGACGGAGGCGTGCGGGAGAATTTAGTCAGGCGGGCGTGGTGGTGAAGAGGCATTGCTCACTGTGGTTAAAATTGACTTGGGTTCATAGATCTTTAAGAGTGCTTGTCGGAGCTACTATGGTTAACCTAAAACTAGCGTGATCGGACAATTAAACCAAATTCCGAACTGCTTCCAGAAGCGACACACGGTTCAAGCGTTTTACTATTGATCCCTTTTTTGCATTTGGCACACTATATGACATTGCCCAATCGGGGCATACAACACTCAATTATAAAATTCACAATATAATGTAGAACTATCGGGTGCCCTACAAGACACCCTGGAATACATTTCGAGCCATCCTTGAACATGACACCCTAAAATTTTAATCGAACCAGGCCAGACGAAATGCTTCAGAGACCGATGAATTCCCTAACAATTTTCCGAGAACAGTCTCCTG
>JASANE010015943.1:0-11748 GCA_030248225.1 Trileptium ribeirensis
TCTTTGCACAGAACTTTCGCGACAAGAAATTGCAAAAACTAAAGCACTTATAAAGAAGTTCCCGAGACAGAATCAAATCAAATTTTTATTCCTCTTCCAAACAAAATTTAACCGGTACAGTCAAAGTTCTTTGGAACAAAATGACGGAAAATGCATTTTATGTTTGGTGATGAATTTTCTACTTAAGAACAACTAACGCAGCTTTGTTTACGCGATCAGCCAAAACGTGAATTATAATTATTACTTATTGTACACTACTCAATTAGTAGAATTTTTTAAGGTTTTATTAAGAAGGTTTCCAATTTGTGATGATAAGCTTTTTGTCCAGACAACATGACTTGTCTTCTTCGGCACACCGACAAACAAACCAACACGATGGCTTGCTGCGCCAATTCGGCCGATCATGTTTTGCGGCTTTCTCTATGTCTCCGATAATAGCTATGTTATCTGCGTTTGCTGCTTCAGGTAGGCTTTCTTTATCATATCGCCCATTCAAAAAATGAATGCTGCTGCATGATTACGGTCTACGATTCATTTCAAAAACGTAAGAAATAAAGCGCAGTGCTTTGGGACACCAAATCTACCGCAATGGCGCCCAGTCATTGTATTTAACGCAAGCAGTGCGTAGCTATGGGTCCAACTAGCCTTCATCATCGCTAAATAGCTTTGAGGGAATACAGTCCACTGATAAAATATCTTAAAGCGTTGGGTGGGGTAAGGAACAAGAAGGCTGCCTTGAATTTTATAAAAAGCGACAATGGTAGACTGTTCAAATTCGTATCGAGATTCCAAATATAGTTTCAGACTATAAAATTATATCAGTCTCCGTATTATGGCCTATCGATAGCCACACGTTTGCCGGTGAATTCTCCACAGCAGCGCTTGACACAATTCGCAGTAATTGGTTCAAGGTGTCGTCAACAATGTTGAGGGATGAATTCACACGTTACCTTGAACAAACAGATTTGTCTCTCTTTTAAAAAAAGGAATGGGCACAGAGTTTTCTTTACCAGTTCATCCTGGATTGTTTCTTTGTTTCAAACGTGAGTTAGTTGGCATGGAGCAGCTGATGAGATAAAAATAAAACAATGTTATGGAACCAAGTGGCTTCCCGCTGCGCTACCATTTCCCAGTATTACTCGATGACCACCGAATTCTTGTTACTAAAGTCGAAGTCCAAACTCGAGACCAGTCATTCCTACTATTAGTAGCAACGACAAAATGTGTGGGACCCATCTAGAAGTATTTATGTGTTAAGTGCCTGCCTGATTTTGAATAGCTCATATCCCGGATTTCACAAAACGTCGGTTATATACCTATTTGAAAATTTTGTATAAGTTTCTCAAATTTAAAATTCTGCGTTCAAAAAAATTTTTCTATATACGAATATGGCTTTTGAACACTTATGATTACGTATGATTTTTGCAAAGCCTGATTACAACACAACGACGCCGTAACTCTTCTTCGGCTTCGGTGGAGCCTGCACGTACAATTCGACCAAACAGGTTTGACAATTCGCGATAAAATTTGTGCCCAGGAATACCGTTCTGCACTTGAGGACGTAGTGGTATCAGGATTACACTCTCACAGGTTGCGTCCGCGTATTCCGTTGTTTTAGAAAACTGATGAAACATTGTGGTCAGAGATGCAATTTGCTGTTCCAGCTTTGTTATTTGTTGAGTGACTCCTGCGGAGGCATGTATAGTTTGCATGACCCCGTTTGACGGCTGAAAGCTACGGCGTTGGTGGCCTAATTCCTGGAATGGCGAACAAATGATTCCAACGAGCGGATATTCAACATTCGACACAGTTTCACGACGTTTTTGGCGACATTTGCTGCAGCTAGTTAAACGTGAGAGCGAAGCGTCTGGCGTTGTTGGTACAGATAGAGTATAGCTGATCGATTTTTGAGGCGATTGATTTTTGCTTGCGGTTGATACATCAGCGCTCTGGTTACTTGCTTACAGATAGAGTATACTATACTATACCTATACTACACCTATACTTGGTATACTATACCTATACTTGGTATACTATACCTATACTTGGTTACAGATAGAGTATAGCTGACCGATTTTCGAGGCGATTGATTTTTGCTTGCGGTTGATACATCCGTACTCTGGTTACGTGCGCTCACGTTGCTTGTTGGATGCAATAATATTTGACAACATTGGAGCCAATTATATTTTCTATTATACTATGATAAAATATGTTAAAATGCCAGTAGCCAAATTTATGAACTCTGATAAACTTTCTATGTTTTTCAATCTGAATGCAATTGAATTAAAACCCATTGTTCTTGAACTGTTATTGTTTATGGGTTGAACTGGTTGCTCATTCGGTTGGGAACAAAGATGCTCCATAAACCCAACTCCTTACCCATAGCTGTCGTGCATAAGCCAATATTTTGAGACGTGAACCACAGAACATCGTTTGTCTTAACTGCATTACATGCACATTTACGAAGTACGACATTCTGCTCATCACTAAAATTTTGTACCTTTCAATTTTAACCAAATGTATTTTCGTTTCAGCATAAATATATGTAATAAAACTAAATAAATGAACAAATAATAAATATTTATAGCAACCATCTGGTTGCTCTATTATGGTATATTTACCTATATTATATTGGCTCTATAATTCAATTTTGTACGCCCGTCATTGTATTTCACACAGTTATTCTTGATCACTGTCATCAAAATTAGCGATATTGCATGGTCTTGTACTTGTAAAGCAGTCGCTGGAACATTATATATCTTTAAATGTTATTTGTATCGGGTTTAGTTGCTGTGGGCAACTTACATATGAAAGCTAATATGTTTTTGAGACCAAGCAAAAACGCTTCTCAACCACTCACTGATGTGTTCTTAATGTAGCAATAAACTTCTGTATCAGGTGATATAAATATACCGGCTGTTGTCACAGCGGCCCATGTCACCTTTAGGGGCTTCCCGTTTCCCTCGGGAAAACATTATTTTATGTAGATGTGTGTCTTATATAAGTAGACACGCATAAAATTGTTTAGCTTCTTATAATTCATTATTTTGAACGCTGGATTTTATATTTTATTAACGAAAAATAAAAACAAAAAGTTTTGGAAACAAAAAATTTTGGAATAGTTGGCAAGCAAAAATGCGGAATTTTCGATAAACGGGCAAAGAAGCGATAAAATTGGGAATATTTAGGAATCAGAAAATTAGAACATATTTTGGTGAAGAAACGTCGCCAATTTTCGGGAAACGTGAAAAAATCGGGAATTTTTTTGAAAGTGAAAATTTGGGAATAGTTGGGAAGCAAATGTTGGGAATCTTTGGCAAACAGGAAAAGAAACGGGAAAATCGGGAATTTTTCGGAAACAGAAAATTTTGGATTTTTTGGGAAAGAAAAATCGGTTATTGTCGGGAAACGAGAAAATCTTGAATTGTTCGGAAGGAAAAGTGGGCAATTATCGGTAATCGTAAAATTGAGATTTTTTAGAAACAGAAAGTTCGGAAATTTTTGCGAAGGAAAGGTCGGAAATTTTCCGGAAATATAAAATTTGGAAATTTTTATGAAGGAAAAGTCGGGAATCGGGAAAATTGGAAATTTTTGGGAAAAAGTCGGGAATTTTCGGGAATCGGGAAAATTGGGACTTTTTGGAAACAGAAAATTCTGGAATATTTTGGATGGAAATGTCGGGAAACGGAAAAATCGGGAATATTTGGAAATAAGTCGGGAATCGGGAAACAGGGACATTGAAATTTTTTGGGAAGAAAAAGTCGCGAATTGTCTAGAAACGGGAAAATTAGGGAATGTTTGGGACGAAAAAGTCGGGAATTGTCGGCAAAGGGAAAAATCGAATATATTTGGAAAAAAGTCGGGAATGGACGGAAACGATAAAATCGGGAATTTTTGGGAAGGAAAAGTCGGAAATTGTCGGGAAATGAGAAAATCGTGAATTCCCAAAAGTCGGGAATTTTAGGGAAACGGGAAAATCGGGAATTTTTGTAAAAAGGTCGGAAATTGTGGGGAAACGGGAAAAATCGGTAATTTCTGAAAGCAAAAGTCGGGAATTTTCGAGAAAAGAAAAGTTGACATTTTTTTGGAAACAAAATTCTGGAATTATTTGGGATGGAAAAGTCGAGACTAGTCGAGAAACTATAAAATCAAGAACTTTGGGAAAGAAACATTGGAAATTGTTGAAAAATGGGAAAATCGTGAATTTAGTCGAAAGCCAAGCGGGAAAAACTGTACGTTTGATCTACAGTACTATAATATGTGCGTTATAAGACGTTGCTTATTCACATTTGGTGAACCCGAGGTGAGGTGAGCTCCACTCCAGGAAACGGTGGAAAATAGACTACTTTTTACTTCTTTTCCTATCGAATCTGTGACAAATATGGTAGTGTTTTCACTTTTTTATCCTTCATAATACATCTCAGTTGCATCAGCAGTTTTCCAAGAGTAGGATTCAAACTGGGACCGGAGCACCTGATGAGTAAATATTATCTCGAATTTGTGAAGCTTATTTTAACGTTCACCAATACGAAATGTATACAGTAAGCGAACGATGGTACAGTTGGTACAAATTGGAAACCTTTTTAATAAAACCTTAAAAAATTCTACTAATTGAGTAGGATTTAAACTGGGACCGGAGCACCTGATGAGTAAATATAATCTCGAATTTCTGACGCTTATTTTAACGTTCAGCAATACGAAATGTATACAGTAAGCGAACGATGGTACAGTTAAAACTAAGCTAACCATCATACATTCCGGCATTCGTTCCACTTCGCAAGCGTTTTACTTGGTCTGCCAAATCAGAACACGAAAGCGCAAATTTTCGTCTTTAAAAACTTTTATCGCCGTACTATTATGAACATTTCTAAGTTAGAGAGAATACGAAACCGAAGCTTAGCATAATGACGGGCCACAGACAACCAAAACATCGCTACGCTGAAGCCATCGCTTTTAGCTTCTCGGCTAAATTTATTCAACTGACAAAGTATAAACTAGCCGACAATGGCAATGGCGACATCCAGACCCGTGATTACTGTCAACACCGCGGCACAGCTGACGGCACATGAACAAGGACAATTTCCTAGCCTAAATTGTAAGTTCACTTTTAAATACGAACACCATGGTTGTTATTTTGTCAAAATCACTAACTAAATTTCTTAGCTCGACGCAATATGTAACCAAAATCTTCGTACAACTGCCCACAAACAATCCACAACACAACTACAGCTCAGAAGCGGCCGCTTTCAGCTGCTTGGTTACATTCTGCGAATGAAATATTGTAGACTGCCCATTCCTGATTTGCTTACGAACAGTGGCAACACCGAATCCTGACTACCGTTAGCACAGCGGCAATAGCTGCCATGATTAGAAGGCGGCAAATTGATCAAGATCTCGTGCTGAGGTTTCAAATGTTCCATATAAACAGGGGTGCAACAATATACTGTATAGCGACTGCGCAATCGCTGCAAGAAGTAGAATAATTTGGTATTAATTGAACGTCCTAGAAGCCTGGCCCCAAGAGTCAGCGTGGCGTCAGGTGAATAAAGTGAAAATAATCAGGAGAGCAATCATAACCACGTAGATATCACTGCTAAAAGTATAATAATTTGGTATTAATTATTGAACATCGTGGAAGCGCCGCCCAGTAAGTGCACTTTGTAGGTTGTTCGAATACTGCACAACATATAATTTCTATTTAATGGGACCATGAATGGAATTTGTTTGCATTTTTTAATCTAAGCTTGCAAAATGACTGACACTGGACAATGTAAAAACCGCTAGTCAAAATTGACATCCCGACATGGGTCATTAAAATAGAGCCACATTTGGGCTCAGTGAATTATTTTTCAACTCAGAGGGTGAGTCAACCCTTTGCTCAGCAGGTGTGAAATTTCAACACTCTGAGTCAAGGTTGTATTAGACTGACCTAAAATTAACTCATTTACGAATTCGTATCAGTTGAGTCAAATGTCATTCAGCGTTTTCACAGTTAAGTATGGAGTTCTCGGGAATACTAACTTACTCAAAGACAACATATCTGATCTTCGTTTCATGAAAGCAACAAATATTTAATTTTGCATCACGTAAATTTTGAACAAAAATAGAAAAAAATTTAAATGGCCAACATTTGTTGACATTTAAACATATTTTTTGCGCAACTTTTTTTCAAATAAAATTACGTAGCCAGTGTATCGGGGCAAATAAAAATAATTTATGTGACTTTTCAAACAAACAGACATTTGATTGAGAATCTTGCGCGCATTAAGATTTAAAATATTGTCCTATCTAACATCTCTAGCCTACGTGGTCTTAGGAGTGTTTAGTCCCACCGTAGATTACACACGAATTAACGACAATTTTCCCACCAAATACTTCAATGCAATCTCCAATGCTGCTTTATTTGCTTATTCTTAGGGACTTAATGTGTCACCACTTATGACATCTATCGTTTATTTCTTCCAATACAATACAACACAAAGCAAATAATACTCATACAAAACACCTAAACGGCTTAACCGTACTCATCTTAACTGCGCAGCTTCTGAGGCCGACTGAGGCCCTGATCTAACCGCGCAACCACTTAAATAACTTTTCTAAACCCGATTTCTTAAAACTCAAAAGAAACCTAGTTCTCAAATCTCCTTAGCCCGTTAGATTTTAATATAATCACTGCCAACCGGGTTGCGAATTTTTGGAATTGTTAAATTCGCTCTCTAACATAAATTTTAATTTTTGCGTTAGAGAAACCCTTTTTATGAAATTCATGGAATCCCTAACTCAAAACAAGTTTTAAGATTTTACAGGAAATTTAGTAGAAATACACTAACGTAACCGCTAATGTAAGTGTAACAGTTAAGGCACTCAAATCCGATAAGTAAGCAAACTATAGGCCTAACACACAAATTTTAAAATTTTATATTATTTTACACTCTCCTAAAGTTATAATTTATAGAATCTATGGAATTCTTTTTATCAGAGATGACCGAGGGTATGAGGTCAATAACTTCTTAACGGGTGGGCCAATTGTGCCCAAATTTGGATTGGTAATCTACAGAGTGCGCTATGGCATTTGGCGCTGCATATGCCCAAACCATCCCCTTGCCCGGATTTGTATGAATTTCTGCTATAGATACAATATGCTGAGAACTTTGCTATTTTCAAAACAACAAATCTTTTACGATTTTTAAACACACGGCACAAAATATAATATATACACGTCACTCCACTATTATACATGTTTTCTATATCATAATCATACAATTTTTAAAAACACAAACATTAAATAAATTCACACGTGTTTGTATAATATACATATGCCATGTACTACAATACACAAGGGTAAACAACTTATTCCACAAATATAACAAACTGTATAAACACAAAGACGACGCAACCACATTTAGGTTCTCAGTACAATTTATAAAAAACAAATCCACTCATGTGAAGTGAAGTTAACGGCTTCGGCCCGTCGTGTTTGGGGTTCACGATGGTTCACAGTGTAAGAAATCGTTACAAATCGATTGAGCTCAAAGCAAATTCTATATCTATAAATTCTTTGAAGCGTGAATTATTAAGTATTCTGCGCAATGTTGAAGAAACATTTTGCCGAGTCGGTGAATGAAGCTCTTCGTTCAGGGGCAAGTTCTATACGTTTGCGAATAAGATATATTGGAGCTCTTGTTCTGTTCTTTTGAAGAACCTCACAAAGCGAGCCTGCCTGTACACAAGGCTTGCGTAACGCACCGGGATTATGTCCGTTTGGTCCATTTGGGCTCATGATGTTCGAAAGAGCTAATCGATAGATAGGCTAAATTTTGCTTAAAATTAGGACATACTAATTCCAAAATAGATTTAGCGGTGATAACAAGAAATTAAGTCCGTACGTATGTGATATCAACCGGAATAGGAACCGTTTGACGGCTACGGTCTGTCAAACGCGGCATCCGTCGCGTTCCGATTACTCGGAAACTACTATCTTTGTAATGATGTTGTTTTCAGCTTTTCGCTTAACCACTATTTGTTATGTAGATTTTCTTATCCACTGCAACACGGGCTAGGTTGCTCGCATCCGGCACTAACAAACAAAGCTAATTTCTCGATCTTAGTTACTCCCCACTCAAGTTTTAAACTTTTACCGTTCACTTCTCAATGAGCAGCCAACGGTCTCCTATTGCTGGATGGTTAGAAGGTTAAATTTTCTACATACGTAATTGTAGTGGTACCTGGTCGAGTTCCGAAAAGACTTAATCTCTCCTTCATACCTCGATCACATTTTCCTTTTTCTATAATCCCTTCGAATCATATTCTTATCAAAACAAGATATGAACAACATGCCACATAAACCAGAACGCAATACATGCAAGGTCTTACACAAAACATTAAAATGAAACAAACATTAATATATGCATACGTATGTATTCAAAAGACGACGGTTAATAGTATACATTGTTTTCATTGTCTCGCTTTTAATAACTTCAACCCAACGACCCGAATCGTAAGGAGATTTGAATTCTGCCCTAAAACATTTGAGTGCCAGTTTCGGAGATGACACACGTTACAGACCGTAACGGTCCTGTTACAGATATATCATAATTATTCCAGAAACCTGCAAAAAGAACCGACCGTGATTGCGAAGTAATTCCTTTGGGGATAGGAGATGAATGTGGGTTCCAGATCACTGAAAAGATGGCGGACCCATACCCTAATCCACCCACCCCAGCCAAAAACTGAGCCTGAATGTTATTACACTTAATTTTCATGCAACAATGGCATGTTAATGACTTAACCACTCATTCAGTTTCAGAAGTTTTTGTATCATAATCAAAGTCACGCGTCAGCAAAAATATAAAACCTGTCTCATCTGCTATGCATTACCTCCGCGGCACAGAATCCTTCCGAAAATTTGGGAATGCGAGGAATGTGGGGCATGCGAAAACAGGAGGGGGTGGAAGAATTTGTGAGAACCGAAACTGAGATTTTAATCTGGGATTTTGAAGATAGGATACCTAAGTACATATACTAAATGTCTTTGGTCTTACGTTACTTAATCTTTGGGTGGATGAATCCCTCAGCTCCTCTCCCATTCCCTCACCCCTCCGCCTATGCCTTTTTATGATACAAAATACTGTGAAATCTAAAGTTGGCGATGGGTAAAGAAGTGTATATATCAATCATACATGCTTACTCACCGAAGTCCAGGGGCATAGCCAGAAAATCCAAACTGGGGGCACCAAGGCTTTCTGGAGCGGCACAAAATCCGTACTGAGGGGGCACCAAGGCTTTCTGTAGGGGCACAAGTTAGCTGTAAATTCGAACCGAGGGGGCACCGAGCCAAACTGGGGGGCACGGCCCTCCGTGCTCCCCCTTGACGACGCCTCTACCGAGGTCTCACGGGGTAGTCGGGTTCGGAGGTGGGGCCGGGGAGGATGTGTCAGGGGTAGAGGACCTCGAGGGTGGTCGTCGGGAGGGGGCAAGGGTAGACCCACCGGTCGACATTTTTGCCAATTTTATCCCAATTTTTGCCGATTTTAGCCTCATTTTTAATAAAATTATTAGCGGGCCTTCGGCGCGGCGGGTGTGGGCGGGGAAAGGGTGCGGCGCGCCATAGAGATAGGGTGGCACCTAAGGAGTACACCAGGGCCTCGGCGGGACGTCTGATGGCTCAGGGGATAGCACCTTGAATACCTGCTACGGCATGTTTAGTATATATAAATGCCAAACGCAAATCCCCGATAACACGCGTGACTATCGTCACAACATTCCACCAGAAAACTTCCTCGGCAACTATTAAATAAAATCATTTTCAAATTTTAGCGAAGTATTTACAAAAATTCTAGGTATTTTACAAAATCAAATTCATTTGCAAAAAATAAGCACCGTTCATAGTAGCTCTAGAGCTGTTGTACCGTGACGCAATTACGTATTATTATTAATAAACAAAACTGGTTTGCTCAAAACGACAACCAAAAATAGTAGCTCTAGAGCTGTTGTACCGTGACGCAATTACGTATTATTATTAATAAACAAAACTGGTTTGCTCAAAACGACAACCAAAAATAGTAGCTCTAGAGCTGTTGTACCGTGACGCAATTACGTATATCAAGTATTATTAATAAACAAAACTGGTTTGCTCAAAACAACAACCAAAAATAGTAGCTCTAGAGCTGTTGTACCGTGACGCAATTACGTATATCAAGTATTATTAATAAACAAAACTGGTTTGCTCAAAACGACAACCAAAAATTTGGATGGTAAATTTTGCCGTGGTCTCAAAGTCTTGTAGCACAAAAATTATTTTAGAGTCGAGTAGAATTATACCAAGCGACAACATAGTCTACTATAATAATTCGAATTTATCATGAATTTTCATGGATATATATATTCTACTATGTATGTAATGCAGAAACTGCAAAATAGAGTGACTTACGACAATATGCAATATTCAATGTACTGATCTAAACAAATCACTAGATTATATAATATGAATAATATTTTGCTAAAAATTTGAGGAATTGGTGTGAAATTTTAGGAATTTAGCCATTTTTAGTCAAATTTAAGGAAATTTGAGTAAGATTTCTCAATTTGAGAAAATTTGAGGATGTCGCCACCCAGCATATTGTTTTTGGAATATTTGTACATTATAAAAATGATAAGTCAAACAATAGGTTAGATGAATTCAGTCTCAACACGACTCAGTGAGTCCAATTGAATTCCGTGTAGGTCAACCTCGATTCAGTGTGTGCCAAAGATGATCTTACTAAGTAGAATGTTGACTCAAAATTGATTCTAAGTCAAAATTGATTAGTTACTCGACCTCCGCCGCAGTAGACGCACAGTAAACATTATCGGTATTTACATCTGTAGGGCATATGTCGTTTTTATGATATAATAAGGAACTTATAGTGTGGTAGTGTGACGCAGTAAATAGCAATTGATGAAAACATATATATTTATGATAATTGCACTGCATATACAGGATCATTGTTATACCCAGTTCTGTTATTATACAAAACAAATTTATTCAGTTGCTCTGGCACATACACATAGAGTACATGATCCAAAACTGCGTCGTACCTAAAAAGTGGATCACTTTAAAATCTATTTTCATGCTATATAATACAATAGTATAGCATTTAAAAATAGCATAATTTAGCTTGTATAATACGAACACCTATGATGCAAGTGTGGCATATGAAAATAAATTTTGTTCGGTTGTAGACTGAAATTATACAGCTGGATAGGTTATACGTGATAGCATTATAAATACATGGTGGCAGGGGGGGTTGGGGGTAACCGCTGAGGTCCGGACCCCCCCCCCCCCCCGAGGCCGAAAAGCTAGGGAGTTACCCCCCTTCGGTTGGGGTCCCCCCTAGTGCAGAGACTGAACTCATAGGCGAAAAATATGGCTGATAGGAACAAAAACGGTCCTCACCACCCACCCCCCTAGGAAAATTTGGCCGGCCAGGGGGGTTACCCCCTGGCATGACCCACCGCCGCCATGTATGGCATTATAGTATTGTATTTTGACAAACGTGTAATGCAAAATGAGATCATTGAACAATGGGGTACTACCAGCAACGTATGCAGTGTACTATTTAATTAGCAATAATATATATATTTGAAAATAATACCCTCCAATAGTATCCTAATAAAAACTAAACGTGGAGCATCGATATTCTCAGGCCCGGCTCTAGGGTAGGGCTAACTGGGCTATAGCCCACAGGCCACCTTTGGGGACAGGCCATT